>AWOL01S0026187.1:467385-490482 GCA_000715115.1 Nicotiana otophora | reverse complement strand
CACTGCAAAACATCAGAAAATCAGCAACTCCAACAAAATGAAAAATGGTCTGAAACCACCCTGAATCACACCCGAGCCCCTCGGGACACCGTCCATTCATGCCTACAAGTTCCAATACCTATTTCAAACGTATCCAAATTCTCAAAACACAACCAATAACATCAAAACCAAGAATCGACGATCAAAACACATGTTAAGATTCTCTTAAGTTCATTAACTTTCAAACTTCGAAGCAAGCATCTGATTCAAGCCTAACCAATTCAGATTAAACCCAAACCTTGAACACAAGTTTCAAATAATAAAACAAACCTAATCCAACCTCCAGAACCAAAATTCGAATCCGATAACCTCGAAGTCAACTCCTGGTCAAACCTATGAACTCTCTAATCCTATTAGTTGCCAACTTTCGGCAAATCACACCAAAACATCCTAGGAACCTCCAAATCCAATTCCGTAAATATGCCTAAGTCCAAAATCATCATACAAATCTATTGGAACCCTCTAAACACCATTTCGAGATCACTTATACAAAAGTGAAACCAAAGCTAACTCTTACAACTTAAGCTTACAAAAATTACACTAAGTGTTCTAAATAACTCATAAACCTTCTAGAAGCCAAACCAATCATCCCTGCAAGTCACAAAATAATAAGCGCACATACGAAAAGCATCAAATAGAAAAATGGGGCTCAAATGCATAAAAGGACCGGTTGGGTCATTATATTCTCTCCCTCTTTTACAAACGTTTGTCCTCAAACGAGTTTAGAAACATACCTAGAATGACAAAAAGATGAGGATATCTGCTTCGTATATCATTCTAGGTCTCCCAAGTCACCTCATCGACTGGTTGACCACTCCACCAGACCTTCACCGATACGATATCCTTCGACCTCAGTTTCCGGACCTGCCTGTAGCACCCCGGAAAGTTTTGAAGTACTTAAGCGCTATTAAGGAAGTTGATGTGCTCTAATTATATTATTTTGTGTGAAGACGAGGACTATTAATATGATGGATATCAATTGGATAGGATAATAAGTGTACGAGGCGTATTATAAGTGATGTGGGTTCTAAGGGTAGCCCTAAGTCCAAGTCATGTTGGAAAAATAAGAGAGAACATGAATGGTAATCTTGGCAATGAAATTTATGAATACAATGAACCTATGGAATTACTTGTTAGCAAAAGATGGAAGATTGAAGTGATCAACTTTGTAATCACCCGAATTGTATATTTTGCAAGCGTTAATTATGGAAGATGATGAATAGTAACTTGGAGGCAATGGACAATTGATGTAGTAGCATTAATGAATTCGAATGGGTATTAAAACATAAGAATGAAGTTGAATGGTCTAGCATGTAAAACTATTTGGCGATTTGAGTTGTTGGAGGCTTGGAGCCAATTTATGAGCCATATATGGATGTTGATCAATATCTTAGGTCATATTCTGATATAATTAGGATATCTAATTGTAGATATTGACTTGTTGGTGATGTTGAGCATTTTAATCAATATTGGAATTATGGAGGAGGATTGAAAGCTTGTGAATGTTAATAAAGTGAAAGCGGGGTAAGTTGATTAAAATTTACTCTTCTTGAGAGACTTTCTCTAAAAGCATGTTTCAAGTTAATACTTAAGTTGTTTGCAAATGTGCTTTCGTGCTTGTGGGGACAAACAAGTACGAATGTCTCCATGTACTAGAATATTATGTTGCATATGTAGTGTCATGCCATTTTATAAAATTTTATTTTAAACCTTGCTGGCAGAATGACACTCGAGGTAAATGTTATGAGTTTTTATCAAAACTTACATATTGACAAGAGTATACATATTTGAGTGCTAAAGATAAATTTTCGAGGAAAGTATTTCTTTTGGAAATTGACAAACAGAATAGCACATGTGGTATCTTTTAAAGATTGATGTTAAATTGCTAAAGGCTTTAGCATGTAAAAGGTTGTTTATTTAACATTTGTTCAAATGATTTAGATTTTCTATAAATGCTATAAGTTTATAAAAATAGATCCTTTGAAGCTACTATGCTATGAATCTATATTTGAAGTATCAAATGTTTTGGGAGTTACTTGTGTTACCGAGATTGACTTCGGATATATTGTGTTCGTTTTCATAAAACTATACGTGTCGGTGTAAGCGTAGATGGCCACTTTGTGGTATAGACTATGGCAGAGTGCTCTCCCTCGAGAAAGTACTATTTTGTGCTATTATTAACATGGCTGAGTCGATTCGTACAGCACTACGATGAGACGACCTGAGCAAATAGGGTATATGATACTTGCCGCTAGGTACATAACTTAGTTGACCTTCTTATTTCGGTGATGGTATAGGACTCCCACTGAAAGGTAAGGATGATTTTCTTATGTTTAGGCCTAACGAGCCTAAAGTGATTTCGATGATTTAAAGCAAATGGAATGATTTTGTATGATTTTATCAAAATCTTGGATTGACGTAAATATTTTAAAAGTTTATACTGTGGGTTATTTTTCACTTGGTTGTAATTTAAAATAACAAGGGTCATGAATTGATAAAATTTCTTATTGTTTTATATCAAATATTGGTGCATTATTTTTTATAAAGTTTGTCCTATAAACTTGAGTTAGAGAGAGTCTATGACACTTATTGGGTACCGCTGTGGTGTACTCAGCCCTTAGGGGGCCCCCTCCAGGGCCCTGCTTACTTTACATGTTTTAGGATGATGTATGATACGTGGCATGCGGTCAGGCTAGGATGACTCTCTTTTCGAGGTATTATGAAGCACCACTTTTATTTTGTGGTAGCTATCATGTTCTTCCTTATTTTATTTTGTTGGAATTACTCCAACCGTTGGTTCTATTCTTTGGTACAGAGGCTCCATAAATAGTTGTGAAATATTGTAGTAACGGGGTTGTACACGATATTCATGAAAGTATATTTATTTTACTTAGTCTCATTGTTATTATCATGAAAAGCATCATGTGTGATTTGAAATTGGAAAATATTTTATCATTTAACTTGAAAATGTATATGATTTTCAAGGAGCTTCCGCAGTTAAATTGGTTTTCATGCATATGATTTGGGTGAATCACATGGTTTGGTTCGCTCGGGTCGGGTAGTGTGCCGGGTATCGGTCACGTGGTTTTTGGGTCGTGACAAACTTGGTATCAGAGCACTAGGTTCTAAGTCGAGTCCTAGGAAGTCTATGGAGCCGTGTTAAGTAGAGTCCCTCTTATTGGTATGTTGCCGGCCACACTTATATCGGGGAGGCTACAATGACATCTAGGGAGTTTCATTTTTTTCATACTCTATATCGTGCGTTTGTTCCTGAAATGAGAGTACGGATTCTCGATTGTATCAATTTTTTGTTGAGGAAGATATTGAAGTGATGAGAATGAAGCTCAATGTTCAAGTTATAGTACGAGATATTTGAGCTAATGGCCAGAAAGTGCCAGATTTGTTCAAAATGGAAGGATAAGTTAAGAATAGATTGGGACTGATACAATCAACACGCATTACTTTGGTAAATAAGAATTTTCAGTCGAATACTGAGAAATCATGGAAGAAAATATTGTGACGATGCCAACTAGTATTGTCAGGTTGGTGTCCTGACTTATAAATAATTTTACTAAAGGATGTGAATAAGGGCACATATGTTAGGCCCTAGATTTCAATTAAAGATCGTTGGTCAAGATGTTGGAGGGACTGTTTACTATGGTAATCACCCTTAACGAGTTTAGCAAAGGTACAAAAAAAAAGAATATTATAAGTGAAGATGTTGCATCTTAAATCATCATGACAAGATATAAAGAGGTGGTATGGATCTAATTGATAAGCGAATGTGAATCATTCAAGTTTGGTAAACATAGTATGACTCATAAAAAGTATGGCATAGTTAAAACAGTATCAATAATGACCAAAGACACCTTCCCCAAAAAAGGGACTTCTTGATCATCCGAAAAGGGAATGTAACAAGACAAGCAAGATGACCCTTAATTGTACTTGACATCGGGTTTTCCCTAAGCATGATAGTTCATTATCATGATGGTATCATATGTAATAGAAGTGACACACAAGAAATAAAGTACCACGTGTAAGTACGAGTTGAGGATAGACGAAGCATGCCATATGTAAAAGATGGGCATGATAATCTCTAATTATGCATACCAAGGTATGCGAGGATAAAGTATGTGAACTTAAATGGGTAAGCATGAAAATATTAATGCATGAGATACACAAAAGGCATGATCTTGGATGTAATAAGAAACAATATAGGTTGTTAGAGAGGGAAAGAAATGACGTGTAATGATAATCTTGAGTTTTTCTAGTCGAGGTATGTCTTATTTTATTCTGTTGAAATGATGAATTTTTTGTTTGAGAATTTCCAAGAATAATCTCAAAGCAACTCTATATGTTCCCGATATTGAAAGAGCAGTTAATTTGTGAGTGAACGAATCCTTATGATTCAAGAAGAATAAATATAGAAATGGCTCATGTGCTAAGTTCAAGTTGTTGGAAAGTTACACATATAAGGTGTACAACGCAAGGCTCAAAACAATGATTGAAAACAGTTATGGTACGTATTTGGAGATTGAGAAGTTACAAGAATTCTAAGACTACATGATAATGTGTCATAAATCCCTACATGAATGTGTATGGACGAGATCAACAATACCATGAAGAATGGAAAAATATGCAAGTATATAATTATCGTATGAAACGTGTTGATATAAATACATGTATTAGATACGATCAAAAGAATTCACATTGTGATAAAGACATGAGGTAATAAAACCCTACATGCATGCCATCTTTATCATAAGTATTAACCTACTCGGTGGGATACCATCAAAATAAAGTTTCATAAAAGGACTTAAGAGCAAGAAATATAATTTTAGAGATATATACTACGAATATATATATATATATATATATATATATGCGGCTTGAGAACGCGATGGTTGCATAAAGATAGGATGTGTAAATCTTACATGTAGCATTGTGAAGATGGTATATGTTGTGAAAAGTTATATAATAATATGTGGATTTAGCGTAAGGGAGTCACACTTGTTCAACATATTTAAGCATGAGATGAGAGGCGCAAGGTAGTCGTACTTTCTAGTACTGTATTAAAGTATGGATTGAAGGGTGAAATATTAGAAGAGATTTCAACGGTAGAGTGAAGATGAAAGAGTGAAGTTCTAACTATAAAGATGCCGCAAGGGCGGAAAATAATGGCCCTTAGCAATATATGTTGCAGCTAGTAGCGACGTGATACTTGAATATGAAAATTAACAAAGAAAGTTCCTACGAATATAACCAATATATCATACTTTCAGAATAATGAGCATATCGGTATAATGATGAAACCAAAGACAATGTACGATGAAAGATTAAGGCGGTAAAATAGAGATTTCTAATTGGGGGATAAATAGCCCGTAAAAGTAGGTGAGCATGTAAATGGTCCGAAAAAATTTATCCGAATTTTCAGTTAACTCATTGAGTGGTAGGTAAGACTTTCAAATTTCATTTGCTCCTAAGTGGGGGTGTGTTTGAGTAAGCAGATGTCACTTTTAAAGTGATGGTTTATTAAAAAAAAAAAGAAGGAAAGGTTATAGTTACTAAAAACAAGACGAATGAGGTATTATTAGTAATCTTTATGATCAGAAGGGTACAATTTTCATGAACTGCTTGTACAACAATTAGAAACTCATTACGAGCAATAATTACGATGTTCTGCATCAAGGATGTTGAAAATTATGTCTGATAGTCAAGGATTTAATAGACCACTCGAATGTATTCCTACAACTTGGGGGCATGCACGATTTGAATAAAATTCAAGTATTGCGAAGAGCGAGAGAGTATTTTGAATTATACATGAAATTGTATGAAATAAGGAGGTCCTTTTAATATGTGCACACTTTGCACGGAATAAAATAGAAAGGTATAATGCAATGCTTATTCTTAAATGAGAAGAGACTCTTCTATACAAAAATAAAATGTGCCAGTAAAGGGCATGTGTTCAAAAAACGAGCACTAATATTAAAAGGGTGCAAGTACTATCGTGATAACGATGACTCTCGATTGTTGAATGCTTATGAGCTACGGTAGCATGTTTATGGTGCGCATGAAAATAAATGTAATCCCAAGTTTTTGGTAGAAAAATATCACAAGATACTCAATGGTGTCAAAAAATTGGTAAAAGTTAAGAAAAATAAAACTAGAACACGGATATCCGCGAGTAGGTGGCAAACTAGTGTCATGAACTCAAATGAAGTGAGATGAATTCTTTTAGATCAAACTTCTTGGTAAAAATAGTTATCAAGTTATGGGTATAATATGAGCTCTAAAGGTATGAGCAAAAGTGGGGGTATGTAATTATCATATGATGGATAAATCTGAGACAAATATCTTATTAATCTTTGTAAGAAATAAAAGAACATTCCAAAATAGTTTTGATTATTAGTGAATATTAAAAGTTTTAAGTGGGAAGAATTTTCTTGGAAACAGGATTCATAAAGGACAACATACTAATTTGAAAGTATTCGTTATAAGGAAATTTTGAGACTACGAGTGGGAATGAACAAGTTTTGCAGATACCAAGTGGAAAATATAATTTCGATCTCATAAACTATGAAATATTGCCTTGAGCAAGCTAATAAATTAAGGGGGCATGAAAATAAATTATTATTTATTAAGGAAGTCTAATCACATAGAGATTTTTGATTTATTTGAAGATACTTTTCAGGTACAACTTGACGTATGCATGACTAAATAAAATGCAGGCATGTATAATAGTGATATGGGAACTATGTATAGTAGCAATTATTGTTATTGAATGGTATTCATATATGTTACAAGTTAAAAGCTTTAAAGATTTACATTTGATACACTTATGGTATATGTATGGCCGAGTGGGGTCAAGATGGTATATTATATTGTGTATTATTGGTTGTTGAGCGATATTGTTATTGGTGCCCGTGTGGGGGATTGTTCTGGATAGGTTAAAGTTTTGGGATAGTCCTAGTTATAGGGGGAAGCTCTACCAAAATTTTTAAGAATTTGTAAAGATAGCCAAATTTTGAGGGTCATAAGTAAGTTGAGATTTTGGATAAGACCCATGTAGTCATAAATGCCTATGAATAATGGTTGGAGGTAAAAGAATGGTAAATCTATTCTTAGAAGTGACTTGTAAAATATTAGAGGACGAATGTTCTTAAGTGGGGGAGAATGTAGCACCCCGAAAAAGTTTGAAGTACTTAAGCACTATTAAGGAAGTTGATGCGCGCTAATTATATTATTTTATATGAAGACGGGGACTATTAATATGATGGATATCAATTGGATAGGATAATAAGTGTACGAGGCATATTATAAGTGATGTGGGTTCTAAGGATAGCCCTAAGTCCAAGTCATGCTGAAAATTACATGATAGACTAAAGTTTCAAATGAGTACGCACAAGACCAAATTTTCGACAAGAATATCTACATATATATAAGGATTTATATGATTTAAAACCTATCAAATGAAATATCATCGAGTCTAGTTTCTAACGATTCAAACCGTCTGCCATTTGGACATTCCTACAAGAAGTTATGACCAAGTTACCAAAGGCTGGCGGAGGAGTCTGCGGATGCGAAGCATCCGAGGCCGCGTCCGAAAGAAAGGCTGGCAGTGAAGTGCTGCCATAGCATCCAGGTCCGCATACGATCTTCAAAGAGGAGTGAAGTGGGTATGCGAAGCATCCAGGGCGCATCCGAAACCCAGAATCTGGGCCTATAAATACAAGGTCGGGGGATGAGAGTATTTTGAGTATTTGGGTGTTAGGGTTCTTGAGGTGAAGGGGTGATTTTGACTTCAAATCAAGTCCAACCAACTAAGGTAAGTTGTTAATGATGTTTTGGGTTGATTCTTATTCAATATACATGAGTTCTAACATCATTCTTGCATCCAAATGCTAGATTTCATCAACAAATCCTCAAGAACACTAAAATCACCAAAGTTCTGATGTTTCAAGATTTATCTACTAGAGGTAATTCCAATGCTTCAAACTCATTTATTATGAGTAGTTAGAAGTATTTGAAGCATTTTTTTACAAGTTTTAATGGTTTAATGATTGTATTATAAAACTCTAGTTCATGGCATGAATAGTACTTTTGAGAAAATTAGAAAGAACATGAATGGTAATCTTGGCGATGAAATTTATGAATACAATGAACCTATGGAATTATTTGTTAGCAAAATATGGAAGTGATCAACTCAGTAATCACCCAAATTGTATATTTTGCAAGCGTTGATTATGGAAGACGATAAATAGTAACTCGGATGCAATGGACAATTGATGTAGTATCATTAATGACTTCGAATGGGTATTAAAACATAAGAATAAAGTTGAATGGTCTAGCATGTAAAACTATTTGGCGATTTGAGTTGTTGGAGGCTTGTAGCCAACTTATGAGCCATATATGGATGTTGATCAATATCTTAGGTCATATTCTGATGTAATTAGGATATCTAATTGTAGATATCGACTTGTTGGTGATGTTGAGTATTTTAATCAACATTGGAATTATGGAGGAGGATTGAAAGCTTGTGAATGTTAATAAAACGAAAGCGAGGTAAGTTGATTAAAACTTACTCTTCTTGAGGGACTTTCTCTAAAAGCATGTTTCAAGTTAATACTTAAGTTGTTTGCAAATGTGCTTTCGTGCTTGTGGGGACAAACAAGTACGAATGTCTCCATGTACTAGAATATTATATTGCATATGTAGTGTCATGCCATTTTATAAAATTTTATTTTAAGCCTTGTTGGCAGAATGACACTGGAGGTAAATGTTATGAGTTTTTATCAAAACTTACATATTGACAAGAGTATACATATTTGAGTGCTAAAGATCAGTTTTCGAGGAAAGTATTTTTTTGGAAATTGAAAAACAGAATAGCACATGTGGTATCTTTTAAAGATTGATGTTAAATTGCCAAAGGCTTTAGCATGTAAAAGGTTGTTTATTTAACTTTTGGTCAAATGATTTAGGTTTTCTATAAATGCTATAAGTTGATAATAATAGATCCTTTGAAGCTACTATGCTATGAATCTATATTTGAAGTATCAAATGTTTTGGGAGTTACTTGTGTTCACCGAGATTGACTTCGGATATATTATGTTCGTTGTCATGAAACTACACGTGCCGATGTAGGCGTAGATAGCCACTCTGTGGTATAGACTACGGCAGAGTGATCTCCCTCTAGAAGTACTATTTTGTGCTATTATTAGCATGGCTGAGTCGATTCGTATGGCAATACGATGAGATGACCTGAGCAAGTAGGGTATATGATACTTGCGGCTAGGTACATAACCTAGTTGACCTTCTTATGTTGGTGATGGTATAGTACTCCCACTGAAAGGTAAGGATGATTTTCTTATGTTTAGGCCTAAGAAGCCGAAAGTGATTTCGATGACTTAAAGCAAATGGAATGATTTTGTATGATTTTATCCAAAATTTTGGATTGACGTAAATGTTTTAAAAGTTTATAGTGTGAGTTATTTTTCACTTGGTTGTTATTTAAAATAACAAGGGTTATGAATTGATAAAATTTCTTATTGTTTTATATCAAATATTAGTGCATTAGTTTTTATAAAGTTTGTCCTAAAAACTTGAGTTAGAGAGAGTCTATGATACTTATTGAGTACCGTTGTGGTATACTCAGCCCTTAGGGCCCCCCTCCAGAGCCCTGCTTACTTTACATATTTCAGGATGATGTATGATACGTGGCATGCGGTCAGGCTAGGATGACTCTCTTTTTGAGGTATTATGAAGCACCATTTTTATTTTGTGGCAGCTATCATGTTCTTCCTTATTTTATTTTGTTGGAATTACTCCAACCGTTGGTTCTATTGTTGGTATAGAGACTCCATAGATAGTTGTGAAAGGTTATAGTTACGAGGTTGAACATGACATACATGAAAGTGTATTTATTTTACGTAGTCTCATTGTTATTATCATGAAAAACGTCATGTGTGATTTGGAAGTGGAAAATATTTTATCATTTAACTTGAAAATGTATATGATTTTCAAGGAGCTTCTGCAGTTAAATTGGTTTTCATGCATATGATTTGGGTGCAGCACATGGTTTGGTTCGCTCGGGTCGGGTTATGTGCCGGGTGTCGGTCACGTGGTTTTGGGTCGTGACACTGCCTATCTGAAATGACCACTGGTTCCTCCTCATAAGGCAAGTTCCTATCCAACTGTACCGAACTGAAATCTAGCTCATGCGGTTGATCCTCATGATACTTCTGAAGCATGAAAATATGAAATACGTGATGAACTCCCGACAAGCTTGGTGGCAAAACAAGCTTATAATCCACCTCACCTACTCTTTCCAAACCCTCAAATAGACAAATGTACCGAGGGCTCAACTTGCCTTTCTTCCTAAATCTCATCACGCCATTCATAGGCGAAACTTTGAGAAGAACCCCCTCACCCTCCATGAAAGCTACATTGCGAACCTTCCTATCTGTATAACTCTTCTATTTGGACTGCGCTGTTTGAAATTTCTCATGAATTAACTTTACCTTCTCCAAAGCATCGCGAACTAGATCAGTGCCCAAACCCTAGGCTCAAACCAACCAACCGGAGAATGACATCGCCTCCCATATAAGTCCTCCCGGGGCCATCTGGATACTTGGCTAGTAGTAGTTGTTGCAGGCAAAATCTGATAATGGTAGAAACCGATCCCACTGGCCTCCGAAATCAATAACGCATGCTCTCAACATATCCCCCTAGGTCAGGATGGTCTGCTCGGACTACCCGTCTGTCTGAGGGTGAAGCACAATACTCAACTCATTGTGTGCCTAACTCATACTGCACGGCTCTCCAAAAATGTGATGCTCAATCCGAGATGATATACACAAGCACACTATACAGGCGAACAATCACTCTAAGATGGAAACGTGCCAACTGCTCAGAAGTATAGGAAGTCATTATCGAAATAAAATGTGCAGACTTGGTCAGTCTGTTCATAATGACCCACACAATATCAAATCTCCTCAAGGTCTGTGGCAACTCAACCACAAAATTCATAGTGATACGCTCCCACTTCCACTTTGATATATCTAACCTATGAAGCAAACCACCTTGTCTCTGATAATGCTGCACTAATAATGCTTCTTTAAAAGCCGATACATCTTCTAGCACCTGGGTGAATAGAATATGACAAACTGTGAGCCTCCTCAAGAATCAACTTCCTCAAACCATCTACCTTAGGAACACCGATCCATCCATGAAGCCTCAATACCCCATCATCACCAATAGTCATCTCCTCAGAACCACCTCACTGCACCGTGTCCTTCAACACAAGTAAGTGGGGATCATCATATTGGCGAGCATTAATGTGCTAAAACGAAGACGACTGTGACACAACACAAGCAAGTACCCTGCTAGGCTCTGAAATATCTAACTTCACGAATCTGTTGGCCAAGGCCTGAATATCCGTGGCTAATGGCCTCTCCATGGCTGAAATGAATGCCAAACTTCCCATGCTCTCTGCCTTTCTGCTTAAGGCGTCAGCTACTACATTCGCATTCCTCGGATAATAAAGAATGGTGATATCATAATCCTTTAACAGCTCGAACCATCTATGCTTCCTCAAATTCAAATCTTTCTATTTAAATAGATGTTAGATACTCTGACGATCCATATACACCTCACAAGACACGCGATATAACTAATGCGTCCAAATCTTGAGTACGTGTACAATAGAGCTAACTCAAAATCATACAATGGATAGTTCTTCTCATGGGGCTTCAATTGGAGCGACACGTAGGCAATCACCCTACCATTATACATCAATACACATCCAAGACCAATCTTCGAAGCATCATATTAGACCGTGCACGACCCCGATCCTGAGGGTAATACTAAAATTGGAGTCGTAAATGCCGTCTTGAGCTACTGAAAGCTCTCCTCACACTCGTTTGACCACCTAACTAGAGCGCACTTATGAGTCAACTGAGTTAATAGGGCTGCAATAGATGAAAATTCCTCCACAAAACGACGATAATACCAATCCAAGCCTAAGAAACTCCTGATTGCAATAACGACAGAAGGTCTAGGCCAACTCTAAACTGCTTCAATATTCTTCGGATCCAACTTGATCCCATCAGTAGATACCACGTGGACGAAGAATGCCACCGAGTCCAGCCAAAACTCACACTTGGAGAATTTAGAATACAACTTCTTCTCCCTCAAAATCTGAAGCACAGTCCTCAGATGATGCTCGTGCTCCTCTACACT
Organism: Nicotiana otophora; assembly: GCA_000715115.1. Classification (NCBI taxonomy): domain Eukaryota; kingdom Viridiplantae; phylum Streptophyta; class Magnoliopsida; order Solanales; family Solanaceae; genus Nicotiana; species Nicotiana otophora. The sequence goes on along the minus strand of AWOL01S0026187.1, from coordinate 478,206 downwards.
ACGGGAATACACGAAGATATCATCAATAAACACAATAACAAAAGAATTTATATACGTCTGGAACAAACTATTCGTCAAATGCATGAAGGCTTTTGGGGCATTAGTCAGACCAAAAAGCATTATCAAAAACTCATAATGCCCATAACGAGTCCTGAAAGCCATCTTAGGAATGTCTGCACCCTGATTTTTAACAGGTGATACCCCGATCTCAAGTCAATCTTCGAGAACACTCTAGCACCCTGAAGCTGGTCAAATAAGTTATTAATTTGAGTCAATGGATACTTGTTGTTTATGGTAACTTTGTTCAATTTCCTGTAGTTAGTACACATCCTAATGGAATCATCCTTCTTCATCACAAACAACACTGGTGCACCCTATGGCGATACACTAGGCTTGATAAACCCTTTATCCAGCAACTCTTGCAACTGTTCTTTCAACTCCTTCAACTCCACTGGATCCATGTGATACAATGAAATAGATATGGGTTGAGTTCCCGGTACCAAGTCAATACGCAAAATCAACATTCTTATCGAGTGGCATGCCCGGTAGGTCTGATAGAAACACATCCAGAAACTCCCTCACTACTAGAACTGACTCAACTATATGAGTATCATCACTAATATCTCTCACAAAGTCTAACTATAACAAATAACCATTCTCAACCAACCACTATGTCTTCAGAAATAAAATCACCCTACTAGAAGTATACCCAAGAGAACCTTTCTATTCAAACCTTGGAAATATTGGCATAACCAATGCCATGGTCTTATCATGACAATCAAGAATAGTATGATACATATATAGCCAGTCCATACCCAAAATCAAATCAAAATACACCATACTGAGCAACAAGAGATTGTAACGACCCGACCGATTGTTTTGAGTATTTTAACCCTGATACCCTATTTATGGCCTCTTCTATGTTATATTGTGGTTATGTGACTTGCCTAGGTGTTTGGTTTTCATTTGAGGTGAGTTTCGGAGTGAAATGAAACACATAGTCCATAAGTTGGAGGTTTAAGTTAAAAGAGTTGACCGTAGTTTAACTTTTGTGTAGACGATTCCAGAATGGAGTTTTGATAGTTTCAATAGATCTGTTTGGTGATTTTAGACTTAGGAGTGTGTTCGGATGTTAATTTGTAGGTCCGTAGGGTATTTCGGCGTGAGTTGGCAAAAGTTAGAAAGTTGAAGGTTTGGAAGGTTGGAATGTTTGGACGGGAGTTCACTTTATTGATATCGGGGTCGGTTTTCGATTTCAGAAGTTAGAATAGTCCCGTCATGTTATTTATGAGTTGTGCAAAGAATTTGAAGTGAATCAGAGTTGTTTTGGTAAGAATCGGCATTAGTTTTGAAATTTGGAGTTCATAAGTTCCTTAGGCTTGAATTGATGCACGATTTTTGGTTCTAGTATTGTTTGATGTAAATTGATGCTTCAATCATGTTCGTATGATGTTTTAATACTTGTTGGTATATTTGGTTGAGGTCCTGGGGGGCTCGGGTGTAATCCGGATCATGTTCAGCGAATTGCAGAACTTTGAAGACTGTTGAATCTTCTGTTGTTGGTTTCTTGTACGCGATCGCGAGTGGAGGTTTGCGATCGCGAAGAGCTGTTGGCAACTAGTGAAAAGTTGTTCTATGTGATCATGAGATTGGCTACACGATTGCGAAGTTTGGAGAATCAGTGAATCGCGAACGCGTGTCATTGGTCGCGTCCGCGAAGAAGGAAGAAGGAAGAAGGAGGCTGCAGGTCCACACGTTTTGTTCTTCGTGATCACGTGAGGGGTTCCACGATCGCATAGCTTGTGAAGTTTGTGAGTCGCGTTTGCGTGTGGAGTTCTACGTTCGTTGAGAGCATTTTGGCAGACTGTGAAATTTGTGCTTCGCGATCTCGTAGAAGAAGAACACCTAGGCAGAATTTAAAGTTCAAAACATAGGTTTCATCTGGTTTTTCATAATTTGGACCTATAGAGCTCGGTGTGAAGCGATTGTTCGACATTTTCTCAAGAAAATTGTTGGGGTAAGTGATTCTAACAGAGATTGGACTATATTTCATGAATCTATTGCTATTTTCATGATCTAATTAGTGATTTGAGTTGGAAATTTGGGGAGAAATTATGAAAACTTCCTTGACAAAATTTTAGGGTTTTGAAAGGCGATTTGAGGTCGATTTTGAGTAATTCTTGTATGGTTGGACTCGTTATCGAATGAGTGTTCGGATTTTATAATTTTGGTCGGGTGCCGAGATGCGAGCCTGGGTTGACTTTTATTTCTTTGCAAAGATCGTAATTTTATTTTTCGAAATAGTTTCCTATAGTTTATATTTATGGTATAAAGTTGTTTTGGCTAGATTCAAGCCGTTAAGAGTTGGATAATCGAGGGAAAGGCCTACTAGTAGATTTAGTTAGCGTGTTTTAAGGTAAGTGTCTTGCCTAACTTTGTGTGGGGGAATTACCCCTTAGGATTGGTGTTGTTGTTTGATAATTGTGATGTGTGGAAGCCGTGTACGCAAGGTGACGAGTGCGTACACGGGCTAAATGTGGAACTTTACCGGTTTTGGCTATGTAGATCCCTTTCATGCCTTAATTGAGTTATCTCAAAATGTTATATTCATCATCACTAGTCTATTTTCACATGCTTTACTTGTCTTATCTCTTACTTGTAAATTGCTCTACATGTTTAAGTGAAGTTCTTGTTTCCTTTATTCCATATTCATTATTTAACCATTGAATTTTTTACTTGAAATTGGTATTCTTAGAATATCTTGGTGTTAAAATTGGTATTGAGTTGTAAAGGCTGTGATTCACATTGAGGCAAAGTGTTAAGTTGTGAAATGCTATTATTGTTGAGTTATTCACTTCCGGTTGTTATTGTTGAGACTCTTGTGTATATTGTGGTTGAGCCATGTGCTATTTATTGTGAAACACCGTTATTGTTGCCTTCTTTGGCGAGTTGTGATATTGAGCACTTGAGGTGCGATTTATGATACGTTGTGCTATTGATACTCATGCGGTGGTATAAGGTTTGATTTTGAAAAGCATGCAGTGAGATAAGGTAGGATTGATACGCGTGGCTAGTAGGGGAACTACTAGAAGCCACGCGGGATGATAAGGTGGGCTAAAATGCGGGATGCTATTTCGAAAAAATAATTTTTAAAACTAAATGCAAGGCTTCCGCGGTCATGTAAGGAAAGCTTGTGAATTATTCTTGTTATTTGAGACCACGAGGCGGTACCTCGGTAGTGACTTTTGTTGGTATTTCTCTATTACTTCACTTGTGTTTAGTTGCTTTGTTTCCTTGGCATAACACTCCTTATTTTCTTCCGTGATGCATTAATTGCTTTAGTTCCGTGCAGTAAATTTTGGTATATTCCTTACTTGTTGCATTTCAATTATTATTGTTATTGCACTGTTAAATTACTCATTCTGTCTCTTATTTATTCCAGTAGAGCCTTGACCTGACCTCGTCACTACTCTACCGAGGTTAGATTTGGCACTTACCGGGTACTGTCGTAGTGTACTCATGCTACACTTCTGCACTTTTTTTATGCAGATCCAGGTACCTCCTACTAGTCCAGGCATTAGTGAGTTGAGTTCATAGTTGGAAACTTTAAGGTACACCTGTCGGCGTCCGTAGGCCTCGGAGTCACCCTCTATCTATTTCTATATCTTCCTTATTTTATTAGATACAGTTGTATAGGGATGATTATGACACCGTTGTAGAGCTTGTCACTCGATATCACCAGGTTTTGGGGANGAGGGAGGGGGGGTTGGAGGTCCACGCGTTTAGTTCTTCGCGATCGCGTGGAGGGTTCCATGATCGCATAGATTGTGGACTTTGCGAGTCACGTTTGCGTGTGGAGTTCCGCGTTCGCGGAGAGTATTTTGGCAGCCAGTGAAATTTGTGTTTCGCGATCGCTGAAGAGAAACACCTGGGCAGAATTTAAAGTTCCAAAACGAGGGTTTCATTTCATTTTTTATATTTTGGACCTAGAGAGCTCAGTGTGAGGCTATTGTTTTGAGAGTTTTTCAAGAATATCGTTGGGGTAAGTGATTCTAACCCAGATTGGACTATATTATACGAATCTGTTGTTATTTTCATCATCCAATTAGTGATTTGAGTTGGAAATTTGGGGGAAAATGTGAAAACTTCCTAGACTAATTTTTTGGGTTTGCAATTTGAGGTCGGATTTGAGTAATTCTTGTATGGTTTAACTCGTTATTGTTCGAATTTTATAATTTTGGTCGGGTTCCGAGATGCAGGCGCGAGTAAACTTTTTATTTCTTTGCAAAGATCGTAACTTTAGTGTTCAAAATAATTTCCTATAGTTTATATTTATGGTATGAACTTGTTTTGGCTAGATTCGAGCCGTTTGGAGTTGGATAATCGAGGGAAAAGCCTACTAATGGATTGAGTTAGCGTGTTTTGAGGTAAGTATCTTGCCTAACTTTTGGGGTGGGGAAATTATCCCTTAGGATTGGTGTTGTTTGTGATAAATGTGATGTGTGAAAGCAGTGTACACAAGGTGACGAGTGTGGGCACGGGCTAAATATGAAAATTTACCAGTTTTAGCTATGTAGATTCCTTTCATGCCTTAATTGAGTTACCTTAACATGTTATAATCATCATTTCTAGTCTATCTTCATATGCTCTGCTTGTTTTATCTCTTACTTGCTAATTTCCCTACATGTTTAGTTGAAGTTGTTATTGTTTCCTCTATTCCTTATTCATTATTTAACCATGAATGCTTTACTTGAAGTTGTTATTCTTGGAATATCTTGTTGATGAAACTGATATTGAGTTATAAAGGTCATGATTCACATTGAGGCAAAGTGTTAAGTTGTGAAATACTATTATGTTGAGTTGTTCACTTCCGGCTGTTATTGTTAAGACTCTTGTGTACATTGTGGTTGAGCCATGTTCTCTTTATTGTGAAAACACTGTTATTGCTACTTTCTTTGGAAAGTTGTGATATTGGGCACTTGAGGTACGATTTGTGATACGTTGTGATATTGTTACACATGCGCTGGTGTAAGGTTTTGGGGTTGAAACGCATGCGGTGAGATAAGGTGGGCTTGATACGCGTGGCTTGTAAGGGAACTACTAGAATCCACGCAGTGTGATAAGGTGGGCTAAAACGCAGGAAGCTATTTCAGAAAAATGATTTTCAAAACTAAAATGTAAGGCTCCCGCGGTGATATAAGAAAAGATTGTGAATTATTCTTGTGATTTGAGACTACGAGGCGGTACCTCGGTAGTGACTCTTGTTGGTACTTCTCTATTACTTCACTTGTGTTTGGTTGTTTTGATTCCTTGACTTCACATTTCTTGTTTTCTTCCGTGATGCTTTATTTTCCTTGATTATGTGTAGCTAATTTTGGCATATTCCTTACTTGTTCATTTCCATTGTTATTATTATTGCACCGTTAAATTATTTGTCCTATTTATTATTTATTCCAGTAGGGCCTTGACCTGACCTCATCACTACTCTACCGAGGTTAGGCTTGGCACTTACTGGGTACCGTTGTGGTGTACTCATGCTACGCTTCTGCTCATCTTTTGTGCAGATCTAGGTACCTCCTACCAGCCCAGGAATCAGTGAGTTGAGTTCGTACTTGGAGACTTCAAGGTATATTTGCCAGCGTCTGTAGGCCTCAGAGTCACCCTTTATCTACTTTTATATCTTCCTTCTTTTATTAGGTACAATTGTATAGGGATGATTATGACACCGTTGTATAGCTTGTGACTCGATATCACCAGGTTTTGGGGAAATTGTATATGCTGAGTTGTGAGTTTTCTTTATTAAATTGTTGAGTATTTGAGAGTTTACTTATTATTTCAGTTATTTCCGCTTGTTTGTTAGGCTTACCTAGTCTTAGAGACTAGGTGCCATCACGACATCCTACGGAGGAAAAATTAGGGTTGTGACAGAGATCAACACTGGTCTCATAGCCCCCAATAGTAACCAAACAAAACCGACATACATGATCAACCACAATAGAGTCACAAATATGTGTAGATACATGAACAAGGATATTGAGAGAACTATGGGGCAAATCCAAATATGATGCAAAGTACGATGCCATATAGGAATTTGTAGAACCAGGATTAAATAGAATTGATGCATCTCTATGACAGACTGAAACAATATATGTAGTAACTTCATCAGAGGTCTTTGCCTTCGGTCTACCCAGAAATGCACAACAACGGGCATGACCTCTGCCTCTAACACAACCCCTGACTACCTGAGCACCCTCTCTAGCTGGTGGGGCTGGTAGTATAGCAACTAGAAATTGAGTCACTACCTGAGAAACCTGTTGTGCCGCACCTCTACCACACCTAGGGAAATCCCTCTTGATATGCCCTACCTCTCCATACTCAAAACAATCTCAAGTTGAGAATGGCTGTTGAATCATATGCTGCCTATGATAACCTAAGTGCCCATTAGAAGAACCCTGGCCTAGAGGAGTACGGTAGAAACTTTGTGCTGGTTGTGCATTAAATGATGACTAAACTGGAGTGCCACGATCAGGCTGATACGTAAAACGTATTGGCCTGCTAGGATGGTCTCTCCCAAAATGATCCCTACCTCCAAATGAGGTACCATTGAAATTGCCAGAATATCGAGGCTTCTTGCCCCTCGCCACCATAGCCGCCCTGCCTTGAAACCCAATGCGCTTAATCTTGTGCGCTATGTCCATAGCCGGAAGGAATGTAGTACTAGTCTCTGCCACCCTAGCCATAGAAATTTTGATACCAAAATTCAACTCCTCAATGAACCTCCTCACCTTGTCAACCTCGGTGGGGATCAGAAAAACTGCATGACGGGATATCTCTGTGAATCTCATCTCATACTCCATCATAGACATGCGACCCTGCTGAAGGTGCTCGAACTGACCAAGCATCTCCTCCCTCTTCATGAGGGGAATGGATTTTCTCTAAGAAGAGATGTGAGAACTAACTCCAAGTGAGTGGAAGTGACCTTGTTTTCCTGCTACTCTCATATGACTACCACCACCTCTTGGTTGTCCTGAACCGATCAAACCTCTTCTGCTCCTCCTCAGACATATCGGCCTCCATTACCGGCCTACCAGCAACCACGAGAGGAGGGTCCCCCAACTAGTACTACTCCCAGAGTCTGATAAACAGAAACAATATGTTTAGGAGTGTGAGTAGAAGGAGTCTGTACCCCTCCCCCGTCCTGAGAAGTAGTCGGTGCCACAAGAAGTACCCTGGTCTGTGCCAAGCCCTCCACAAGACCAACCAATCGAACAAGAGAATCCCAAAGTACTAGCAGCAATAAACCCCTCCAGGACCTGAGTTGGTCGAACCGGCTCACCCTGATCATACACCTGCTCCTCAACCGGAGCTACTAGTGGCTCCACAACGGCTGCCCTAGCAGGGGCTCTAACTGCATCGTAGAGCCTGAGGGGCCGGTGCATGCCCAATTGCTCCTGAAGAACATATTCTCATTATCTGCGAGAGATTAGAAAGAAAAAGATTCAAACTTCGGACCAATAAGTCACACGATCAGAATGAAAGAAAGAAAGTTTCCTAACATCCTGCAGCCTCGCGGAGATAAGTACAAACGTCTCCACACCAATCCACAAGGCTCTACTAGACCCGCTTGTGACTCATAAGACCTACACAACCTAGATCTATGATACCAACTTGTCATGACCTAAAATCCCAACTCAAGTCTGTGATGGCGCCTAGCCGAACTTGCTAAGCAACCCATCCCCCAATTAGCATATAAGGATGTCAAGTAATAATTAACAGTTAAATAACTACTTCTAAATAAGTCAATATTAAGAATGCATGCTTAAACGGTACAAGATCTATGAACCCCGATACACAACCCATATATTGACCCGTTACAAAATTCATGTACCGACCACGCTCACAGGGCCCAAGGTAACATGGATAATCACTTGACTCTGGAGGGACGGATCCAAATCCAAGTGCATAGACAGGCGTAATAGAATCCCTCATAAGTCAATATTCGATGATCATATCGAGTGTGCCATAACTGTATCTCATCGCACGCTCACCCTTCATGCTAAAATTCTCAGTCCAAATCACGTATCCATTAATTAAATGCATGTATATGCTCAAGAATTATAGCTAAAAGGTGCACAAGGACTTAATATATATATCATACAAATATGTGCTCATGAAATATCTATGTGACTATGATAATTAAGTAATTTTGACAAATCAAAAATAATTTCTCGTTCATTCATAATTAATCACAAGCCTAAGCATGATTTTTAACACGCAATAGAGCAAATGTAGTCACATAAGTCAAATAAATCATAAATCAATGAGCACGTAGACAAAACAAGGCATATAATAATCCAATTCTACCCTGGTCTTGATATAAACTCGATAAATGCATATACACTCACCACCACGTATATACACCACCCAATACCTTAAACATATAACAAACAAGTCAAATCCTAGGGGTTCTCTAATAACAAGGTTATCCAAGAGACTTACCTCTACGCGGTAGCCTTAAAATCACCAAAAGTGTGAAATACTCAAATATTCAACTCCAAACGGCTTGAATCTGGTCAAATACAAACCAATAATGACAAACAAAGCTATAAATCGAACCCAAACGATAAAGGTAGAATCTTTAATCAAATACACAAAGTCAACCAAAAAATCAACCTGAGCCCGCCTCCAGGAACCCGATAAAATTAAAAACTCCGTACACCCATTTTGATACGAGTCCAAATATACAAGTTTCACTCAAAATCAATTCCAAATTGGGGTTCAAATCTCAATTATTCAGTTTTCAAAAGTTTTACCAAAACCCCCCAAATTTTACTTTAAAATCCAAGCTTTTAGGTGTAGAAATCCAAAAAAAATCATGATATAAAGTCAAATCCAAGTATAAATTCTTACCTCCAATGCTGTAGCGAAATAGATCTTCAAAATCTCCCGCTCTTGAAGTCTAGAACTCAAAATATGATAATATGGGCAAAATCCCGAAATTCCAACTTAAAGTGGTCTGCCCAGGATTATGCATCGCGATCGCGAAGGCCAAAAATGCCCAGCTGGAAGTTCCCTCTTCAAGATTGCAAACACTAAATCGCGAACACAGTCTGCGCCCAATTAAACCTACGCGAACGCAGAATCCTATGTGAAAGAAAAGATTGAACCACTATCTCGCGCCTCTCCATCACGTACGCGACACCCATTCACGAACGTGAAACTTCTACTTCAGACCCTCTGCGAATGCATCGGTTACTTCACAAAGGCATAGAAGAAAACTCCATTGCTATATCCCCCTTCTCCGCAATCACGAGACAAGCTCCACGATCGCGAAGCACTGCAAAACATCAGAAAACCAGCAACTCCAAACAAAGAAAACATGGTCTAAAACTACTCCGACTTACACTCAAACCCCGAGATCCCGTCCAATCACGCCAACAAGTTCCAATACCTAATCCAAACTTATTCAAATTCTCAAAACATAACAAATAACATCAAAACCAAGAATCGATGATCAAAACACATGTTAAGCTTTTCTTAAGTTCATTAACTTTCGAACTTCGAACCAAGCATCTGATTCAAGTCTAACCAATCCGGATTAAACCCAAACTTTGCACACAAGTTCCAAATGACAAAACAAACCTTTTCCAACCTCCGGAACCAAAATCCAAATCTGATAACCTTGAATTCAAACCCCGCTCAAACCTATGAACTCAATCTTATAAATTACCAACTTTCGTCAAATAGCACCAAGACATTACAGGAACCTCTAAATCCAATTCTGAACATACGTCTAAGTCCAGAATTACCATACAAACCTATTGAAACCCTCAAAATAACATTCTGAGATCATTTATACAAAAGTCACATCTCAGTCAACTCTTACAACTTAAGCTTTCAAAAATCACATTACGTGTTCCAAATCATTCCCGAACCTTCCCAAAGCCAAATAAATTATCCTCTCAAGTCATAAAATAACAAAAACACATATGGGCACTACTAGAAATCCGCTAAAACCGATCAAATATTTTCGACCAACGTTGGTCGGTCAAAAAAAGCGACCAAAAACCGTCCAGCTTGGATGGAAACTGGAAAAAACAATTATATTTTTTTAAAACTAGATACCGACCAACGTTGGTCGGTAAATTGGTCAACGAATTGACCCAGCTGGTCAGACAAGAAAATTTTGGATTACCGACCAACGTTGGAATCTGGACCCAATTTTTAAAATTTTAATAATTATTTTATTATTTAAAATATTTTTATGATATTTAAGAATTTATATTTAAAATTACCGGCCAACGTTGGTCAGTTAATGCAGGGGAAGCATTTGCCGACCAACTTTGGTCGGTAATTGTTATTTTCTGCAAAATAACCGACCAAGTTGGTCGGTTATTACGTCAACATTGGTCAAACTTTTGAATTACTTTTATATTTACTATCTAAATATTATAAATGTAATTGGTTAACACTTTTGTAATACAAATAATGAATACACTAACATATACTATATATAACATGCTATATATGTAGTTAAAGTAGTACAACGAAGCGTGTTATATATACACACAAACATATACTATAACAAGCTATATATATTTAAAGTATTACAATGAAGTGTGTGTGTGTGTGTGTATATATATAGAGTTATAGCCATATATATATAAGAACACGAAGCGCTAGGACCACAAGGTCGGGTTCTTTTAGGGATAGACTTGTGAAGATCCTAATTAGTATATATAATTTATCATCAAATATATCTATTTGTAAATTGATTCATCGACTTATAACTTACTTAGATGCATCGATGAATATTAAAAA
>AWOL01S0026187.1:447978-463927 GCA_000715115.1 Nicotiana otophora | reverse complement strand
GTGATGATGATGTTGTAGAAAACACCCCTTGACTTTTATATACTTTGAACTAGACAAATAGAACCAGTTTTAAACTAGTTGTAATTAGTTTTAACTTGGTTTTGGATTTTTATGTTCAATTGAACTTTAATTTATTAGTTTTAAAGTATTTATTGAATGTTTTGGTTGTTGTTGTGTTGTTGTGTTTTTGTGTTGTTGTTTTTGTGTTGTTGTGCTGTTGTTGTTGTGCTGTTGTTGTTGTTATTAGGTGTATTAGTATGCTGGCAGGTGGTGTAGCTGCCAAAACAGACATTTTATGCCAAAATTAAACCCAGAAAAACCGACCAAAGTTAGTCGGTTTTTAATAAAAAAAAAATTATTCCAAAAAACCGACCAAAGTTGGTCGGTTAATGAACATTGAATTCCCAGAATTCAACATTACCGACCAACTTTGGTCGGTATTTTGCCTGCACTGTTGAGGTTACCGACCATAGTTGGTCGGTAATGTTTAATTTTAATTATTTTAAAAATATATATATTTTCAATTACCGACCAAAGTTGGTCGGTTTTTTTAAATTTTAATAATTAATAAAAAAACATAATTTAGTTAAACCGACCAACTTTGGTCGGTAAAATTAAATTAATAAAATATGTTTCCGACCATAGCTGGTCAGTAAGTACTTAAACTGTCAGATGGTCGTTTTAAGCTACCGACCAACGTTGGTCGGTATTTTCCGACCAACTTTGGTCGGTAAGCTATTCCGACCATCAAAACACCGTCCACACCCTAATGGTCGCGTTTTGGTCGGTAATTGGCCATAACCGACCAACTTTGATCGATTTTTTTGGTCGGTTTTTAGCGAATTTCTAGTAATGTGGAACATCAAATAAAAAAACAAAGGTCAAATACACAAAATGATCGGCCAGGTCATCACAACAAAAAGGCCCGCAAAGTTCTGAAGGAACGACATACTCCGGTTGCCTAAAACGATAGCAAAAGGAAGGTGACGGGGACACGCACTTCATTGGTGCTCTGAGTCGATACACGGTCAGAATGGTAGTCCCAAGCAATTGTGGGCATAATGCCTTGATAAACTTGGATTCCATTCTTCTGGTAGGCATGGGATGGACATCGCAAAATGGACCTTCGTTGAGGAAAGCTAGACCAACATCGTTGGGGGAGAGGTTGAAGTGATATGTCAGAGAGGCATAGACATGAGCATCCGGAATGTCCTTGATGGTGGTGGTGGCCTTGAACGTGAGGCGCAGATTAGAGCGCATGGTGTAGTGCCCAACTTGGTTGGCATTTCCATGCTGGAAGCAGTTATGGTTACCGACTTTATTAGTCTAGATAGGACTTTGGAACACATTGGTTCCACCGATTGCTATGCAGCGGATTGAGCCGGTGGTGGAGCAGTTCTGTGAGCAATCAGCAAGGGGACATGAGAATTCCAAAATTGGCATTACTTGGCTATCATAGCATCTAGCATTATGAACCAGGATGAACTATTATTCATTATCAAGGAAGAGACCTATTCGTTTCCAACATGATCTATGTTGATATTCAGGGGAGGTGGAAGATCAATAAAGTTGAGGTAGGTGGCCGCATCTTACAAAAGGCGAAGACTGCAGGCATATGCGAATGAAGCTTCTTGAGAAGCAACATTGATCAGTTCATTTTCGTCATGCACACAAGCTTGGCTAAAAAAGGTAGCCATGAATCTTAGGCCATCGACATCGTTGTGAAATAAAGCTTCAGTGACAGCGGGTCAAGTAGCAGCACTGCAGATAGACGGGAGATGAAGATGCTGATATCGGTAAGGTGCGAGGCAAATCTACTATTGAAGGAAGCCTCAGTCCACTCGGGTGTGGGAGCAGAGAGGAAGACACATTGCCAAACTTACCAATGGCACTAGGAGAGAAGTGCGCTAAATTCGTGAATGTGAAGACCAGAAGGCCTGGAATTCATAGACAAGTAAAGGGAAACATAGTCTCGAGATCTCTCAAGAAGATTGAGAGGCTAGAGACAGCCAGAGAATTTCAGCGCAATCCATCGCTTTGATCACTTGGAAATAGAGCAAAATGGAGATGTAGATCTGACAATAGGGGGAACCCAGCCCATGCAATTGTCTGTCCAGCGTTTGGTGGACACCATTATGTGGTCCATCTGTTTGAGGTAGTACGGGACCGAGATAAAGCAAGGGATGAAGGTGGATTCCCTGGGCTCGGTAATCCGTTAGAGAGGGAAGTTAGCAGCCGCAATAAGGATGGCAGTCTCGATCGTCTAGTCTGCAAGAATATGGAGAGGAGGAGATAGCAACAACCCGATCTGTTTGAGCTTCTTGATCACATTCAGCGACCGGGTTTCTGGTAGGATCAACAATGCTAATAGGTCCAACAGGATTTGCTGCACCACTGACATTAGCAGCAGCATCTTGAAGGCAAAGAATACTGTCCTGAGCCATTATAAAAGCTCAAGCTCAACTCAGCCTCTCTTGAGTTGAGTGAAATTTCTTAGAAGAAATCGACCAGTATTTAGTATTGTTTTTCTTGAGTGAAAAATAGGTACAATACAGTTAGAAATATATGCCACCACATAAAGTTCAGTTCAGTTGTAGTGGTGGTTCTGCCTTGCAACGAGAATCTAAAATTATACCAGATATTAGTCCACATCCAACAATACGGTGTTATTCTATTTATCCAAATTCAATAAAGGATGAATATCGATCCTCCTTTTCTGATTGACTGAAGTTGCAAGAAAAGAAAAAACTTTAAGGCTTAAGAAGATCACGATACAGTGTTGCTTTATTGATCCAAATTTAACAAAGGATGCTTGTTAACAGACAAGATTCAGGAAAAATCTCAGACTATGACACTGATTACTGATATTAATCCGCTGTGCCAAAGAGGAACTACAACTACAAATTCAAGGAGAGAACAGTTCTGAAAATGTATATCCTATTTTTACATCTTTATTTGTCCTTAGGAAGGGTGGACGCGGGAACTTCTCAATTGTATACGGCACAACATACATCAACATGAAATTAACAAAAGTTGCAGGCTATGACGTGCAAGGACACAATAAATGCTTTATTGATGTATGCTTTTGGTGGAGCAGCTAAGAGATTCCAATATAATAACATAAATGTAAAGTTACTTCTCAAAATTTGACACAAATGTAAAACTAGAAGACCAATTTTGAAGCACTTAAAAGAAAACAAACACAAAAAAATTCACTCAGTTATCAGCCATGCAGAACAAAAGAGAGGCTATCTCATAATTCAATTAAAATAACACAACATTTTCCAAAGCATACAACGGACCTCTTAATTCATTTCTAGAAGGCGTATTGTTTGAAGCAGCTGTCAAGTTGTAGAGATAAATACTATGCATGAACGGTCATGTATCTGCTCTAGAGGCTCTTTTAAAAATAATAATTATTAGTGGATTTTACTTATCAAAAAAATCATGAGTGAGTTTTACTTATCAAAAAAAATCTTGAGTGGATCTAGGGTCTCCTAGTAAGATGTACGTTTCTTGAAAGCGATGTTTGTGTTCGATATCTGATATCAGATAAACTAGTTTGAAATGGAGGTTTGAGTTGTAGGATTCTACAACATACAGAATGTGCCCAAAGACGTATCACTGAGCTCTAGTAGAAGAAATGTAAGATAAGAAGAATACAATTGTTCATAACGGAGGTAGAGAACAAACATATCCTATCTTAAATGATGTGCTCTTTTGAATTCAACAAATCCAACAGTTTTCTATTGAATTTATTATATCAAATTATTTTCCATCAATTTAACTGTAAAATCATACTCCTTTCGTTCCAATTTATGTGAACCTGTTTGACTGGGCACAGAGTTTAAGAAAAATAAAAACTTTTGGAATTTGTGATCCTAAACAAATCAAAAAGAGACCAGAGTATTTGTGTGGTTATAAACAAACTTATAATTGTACCCTTCTCATTAAGGGTACACTTATAAGTTTAGGCTAAATTATTACCAAATTTAGAAAGGGGTCATTCTTTTTGAAACAAACCAAAAAGGAAATAGGTTCACATAAACTGGAACATAGGGAGTATATTTTGAACAAACAAATAAAATATTAAAACAAGTTGAACAACAAAGGATTTTTATTGATTTATGCTATAAGCAAATAGCTCATTTGACTCAAGCGAGGAACTGTTGGGAAAAATAATAATCCCGCCCAAGAATAATATCCACGACAAATAATAATAACGCAAGAGAGTAACAACGACACCAACTCTTTTAATGGGTAAAATACAATACCTGAGCGGAGCAATATTACCACTATAATATTACAACTTAGTAGTGTCAAGAGACCACTACAATTTTGAAAGAAATAACACTCTTTATTTAAAACACTTCACTACAATATTACTCACGCTCACTATTTATCTCACGGACTACAATCTGTGGATTACTCTCTTTAACTTCTATTGCTTCTCTCTTATTTGGGTGTAATTGAAATGAAGAATGGAGGCCTCTATTTATAGTAAGAGATGTCATCCAACTACTACAAAGAACTCTTATTTTGGTGTAATTGAAATGAACGATGGAGGCCTCTATTTATAGTAAGAGATGTCATCCAACTACTACAAAGAACTCTTATTTTGGTGTAATTGAAATGAACGATGGAGGCCTCTATTTATAGTATAAGAGATGACATCTAACTACTACAAAGAAGATGGGTTGTTGTTGATTTAGTCCTATAATGTTTCAACAAAGTTAGACACCTCCCAATTTTTTCTTCAACAAAGTTATGCACCTCTCATCCCATTTTTCTTCATTTCTTTTTTTTTTGTTTTTCTTCAATATGAGTCCCACAAATCTCTCCCTTAATTTTGATTTTTCTTTTTCATTCCAAGACTTGATCTCAATCTCTGAAAATCCTCAAACTTAAGAGGCTTTGTAAAAATATCTGCAATAATAGTTATTGAAGATGCAAATGTCGCGTCGCCTGCTTCTGCTTCCCTTGCGTTTACATTTTGCTCAACTCACTTCTCAATTTCTTTTCTCTTTCTCGTTTCTGCCTTGCTTCTTTCAATTCTTCTTTGTCTTCTTTTGATTTCTTTTGTCATTCTTTTGATTTCTTTTGTCCCCTAATTAAATAATCACAACTTCATTCTTGTAGCGTATAAAATACACATAAAATCTTTACTTTGCTTACAATTTCGTCTTCAACGTATCTACACATAAAATAAATTCAATTAAGCACAAATATAGTATAGTTTAGCATTAAAGTACCTAAATGTAAGGTAAGTAATGACTAAAATATGAAATTATCGCTGAACATCAGCGAGCAACAGGTGCATAGACTTCTTCATAGTCAATGCCTTGCCTTTGCTTATAACCCTTAGCCACAAGTCGTGCTTTGTATTTCTCCACATCTCCATCAGTATTCTTCTTTGTCTTGTATACCCATTTAACTCCAATTGCTCGATGACCCTTAGGAAAAATTGTTAACTCCCAAGTGTTGTTCTTCTCTATTGACTTTATCTCCTCCTGCATGGCTTGTCTCCAACTTTTGTCTTTAACAACTTCATCAAAGTTCATTGGTTCACTATCAGCAAAGAGACAATATAAAAAATCAAAATTAGTAACTTCTTTTGTGTCCTCATAGAGCTCTTGAATACTCCTTGTCCTTTGCGGTTGTTCATTTGAACTTTCTTGAGAAGAGGGAGATGCAACATTTGTTGGAGAAGGAGGTGGAGTTGGGTCCTGCACAGGTTCCACGGTCTTTAGTTCTTCTTAATCACCAAAGTATGGAAGAAAACCATATGATGCTTCTTCGTGAGCTTCCCAGTTCCATGCCAATTCTTCATCAAATTCAACATCGCGACTTACCACCACCTTGCTGCTGCTTGGGTTGTATAACTTGTAGCCTTTTGAACTCATATCATAGCCAACAAACACATGCTTGACACTTCGATCGTCAAGCTTCACTCTCCCTTGTTGTGGCACATGAGTATAGGCTATGCTCCTAAAGATTTTCAAGTGCTTGACACTTGACTTTTTTCCACTCCATACTTCTTGAGGGGTTTGATCTCTAACATTTCTTGTTGAAGACCTGTTGTTCAAATAAATTGCACAAGAAACAGCTTCGGCCCAAAATTCCTTGGGCATACTTTTAGCTTTTAATATACATCTAGCCATATTAAGAATCGTTTGATTCTTTCTCTCTGCAACTCTATTTTGTTGGGGTGAATAAGGTACTGTTAGAGGGAGATGAATTCCATGAGATTGACAAAAGTCATCAAATTCTTTTGAAGTGAATTTGCCTCCTCTATCGGATCTTAAAGCTTTTATTTCATAGCCACTTTCTTTTTCTACAAGTACTTTGAAATTTTTAAAAGCAGCAAAAGCTTTAGATTTTTGGTTCAAGAAATAAACCCAAGTCTTTCTACTAAAGTCATCAATGAAAAATAGAAAGTTTTACTTTTACCAAAGGAAGGTGGATTGATTGGCCCAAACACATCAGTGTAAACAAGTTGGAGAGGTTTGGTTGATCTTGACATGGGCTCCTTTGAAACAATCCTCCTTGCATGTTTTCCAAGAAGACAAGCTTCACACAATTGATTGGGATGGTTGATTGATGGTATCTCATGCACCATGTTCTTTACTCCCATTATTTTGAGTGCTTCAAAATTTAAGTGCCCAAATCGCATGTGCCAACACCATGATTCATCTTGCACATTAGCCTTCAAACACTTTGCATCAATTGTCTTAAGATTCAGAGAGAATAATCTATTCTTAGCAATATGCACTTTAACAATTAGAATTCCAATTGAATCTCTAAGCCAAAGATGCATATTTTTCATGTGGATGTCATATTGCTTTTCAAGAAGTTGGCCCAAACTCAAAATATTACTTTTTAGTTTTGGGACATAATAAATATCTTGAATTAACTTGTGGTCACCATTTTTACAGGAGATCAGAATCGTACCTATCCCTTCGATTTGAATCTTTGAGGTATCTCCAAAGGACACATTACCTCTCACCATTTTATTGATCTCCACAAGCTTCTCTTTGCATCCACACATATGATTGCTTGCTCAATTGTCCAAATACCACGAGCTACAATCATCTTTGTCTTCTTCCTTGAGTGCCATCAAGAACGTTGACTCAACTTCTTCTTTCTTGTCGTCAACCAGGTTAGATCTTTCTTCAACATTGCTACGACATTCCCAAGAGTAATGGCCAAATTTATGATAATTATAGCACTCAATTTTTGATTTGTCATATATTTGTCCATCATTTTCTCGGTAGTAGCCACGTCCTCTTCCTCCTCTATGTCCACGACCACGACCTCTGAATGTCTGGTGGATTTTAACTTCATTGTTGAAGTTTTTACCGTTACTTCTTCCTCTTCCATGACTGCCACGGCCTCGTCCCCGTCCATTCCCTCGATAACTCTTTTCACCTCCATAATCCTTGAAGGATGCATGAGTTTTAAGAAGTTACTCTAATGGCACTTCTTGTCTCCTTTTGATCTTTTTTCGTAGGCCTGTAAAGAGCCCTCCATTTGCTCTACCATCATAGAGTCTAAATCTTTAGATTCCTCAATAGCACACACCACAAAATCAAATTTAGGTGTTAAAGTGTGAAAGATCTTTTCTACCACACGAACATCTTCTATGTCCTCCCCGTATCTTCTTAGTTGATTTACAACAGCCTTCATTTTTGAACAATAATCCGAAATACATTCGGATTTTTTCATTTTTAAAACATCAAAATCAGCGCTTAGTACCTTCCTCACCTTGTCAACTCCTTGAAGAGAATTTTATAAAATCCCCTAAGCTTCATTTGAGGTGGTAGCATCTGTCACCTTCTCAAACATGGCATCATCCAAACATTGGTGGATGAGCGTGAGAGCTTGTTGATCCTTCTTCCTTGTCTTTGCCAAGACATCTTTTTCATTTTGAGGTAGAGCTTCCTCATTATCGGATTTTGCATACCCTCTATCTACGATTTCCCACACATCCTGAGAGCCAAGAATAACTTTCATACGTAGACACCATTTCTCACAAAAATCTTTTGTGAGACGGGGGTACTGAAAAGATAGTGGACCATTATTCGTCATGGCTCTGATACCAAGTTGTTGGAAAAAATAATAATCCCGCCCAGGAATAATATCCATGGCAAATAATAATAACATAAGAGAGTAACAATGACACCAACTCTTTTAATGGGTAAAATACAATACTCGAGCGGAGCAATATAACCACTATAATATTACAACTTAGTAGTATCAAGAGACTACTACAATTTTGAAAGAAACAAGACTCTTTATTTAAAACACTTCACTACAATATAACTCACACTCACTATTTATCTCACAGACTATAATTTGTAGGTTACTCTCTCTAACTTCTATTGCTTCTCTCTTATTTTGGTGTAATTGAAATGAAGAATGGAGGCCTCTATTTATAGTAAGAAATGTCATCCAACTACTACAAAGAAGATGAGTTGTTGTTGATTTAATCCTATAATGTTTCAACAAAGTTAGGCACCTCCCATTCTTTTCTTCAACAAAGTTATCAACAAAGTTTAGGCACCTATCCCATTTTTTCTTCAACAAAGTTAGGTACCTTCCATCTCATTTTTCTTCATTTTGTTTTGTTTTTCTTCAATATGAGTCCCACAGGAACACCATACAGTAAATGTGGAACCATGAAAACAAACACTGTAAATTCGAAAGGTAAAATCGTGAGGTAAACAATATTACCTCTAAGAAAGAGGCAATTTATGGATCATCAAACCTCTGCAGAGTGCCATCATCTTTAGTGAACCCATTGCTCCTAAAAGTGATAGCATGGGTAACATAAGGTGGCCGAGGAACAGAAGACACAACCTCTCTTGTAAGTTGTCTTGCAGTTCTAGTAAAGCTTCTTGAGCCCGAAGATGGAAGGTGTTCTGAAGGTCTTTCTACAACTAAATATTGTCTAGCTTGATTAAATATTGCATCCACGTCATTCGCTTTTGATGGATCTTGAACAAGCATTTCGCTACACAAAAAACTTTGATCAGCAACATGAAAGTGAAAATGTATCTTGTACTTTCAGAAAAACTAGATTGCAAAGGTTTTAGCCATCTAAGAAAATATCTTTTGAATTTAGGTTTATGTATTAGAAAAAACATTTAACTGGATATTAGTCTTCGGTTTCCTTGAGAAGAGAAGGAATAGAACATAGAAATCTAGCTAATAGACTAAAGGCTTAAATCAAAAGAGGAACCAGCAGTTAAATTGAGCTCCAAGTCACCATAAAAAGTCTACCACTGCAAGCATATTTGATTTCTTTATGTCCGAGTATAAACGTTTTACCAATATAGATTGTAACTAAAAAGTCATCACACACTAATATTTTTTCTTGTTTGAGTTCTATGATAGAAACTAGGAGTCCACCAAACAGTATAGGGAACCAGGTGCTCTATCTGTTCCCACAGTAAATAAGCGAAAAGTAAAACAAAACAATATAGGAACCGGATTCTCTATTTGTTCCCAAAGTAAATAAGCGGAAAGTAAAAGACACACAATATTTACGTGAAAATCTCCTTGCTCAAGGAATTAAAAACCACAATCTACCTTAGTAGAATTTCAACTCCACTAAATCGAGCAACTTCAAATTACAACCTATTGCAATCTAGGAATTAAACTCTTAATCTCTTACTCTATTGTAAGCCATTTGCAATAACTTTATTACAAATCAACAAACCTTGACTAACTCGTCAAGAACCAAACCAAACAATGATTGAAATATGTCCTACAAAGAACTTCTTAAAAATAGTGTAGGATTACAAGTGAAGAACAAAATAAAAAAGACTCAACAAACCTAAGGACTTAAGATATCTTCAATACCGGGATCTAGTCCTCGAGGTTGTAGCAACTTTGTTCTTGAGAGAGCCTTGAAGACTGCGACGACTAGTACTTGAGAGAATATGATTTTCGGAATGCAAGTGTTAAGTCAAACCTTGTATCATGTTTTGTATATATGATAGCGTATTGATCTCGTCCAATTTCACTCCTCTATTTGAGGTTATGGAAACGGTCGATGCAATAGTAATACCCAACAAGAGTTGGGGTTGAATTCCGTAGGGAGCTATATGAATGGGAGTTAGTAATATATATCTTAGCGCGTGAGTTTGTATATCTAAATTTGCACTTCCACAATATTTGGTTTGTTTAAAAATCTAATTACTCTACGATTGCAATTTAAAGACTGAAACTAAGAAATTATTTTTGTTGTTTTTTAAATGATATAAAAGGCCTAGGGCTATGACCTTCACCTGGGTGTTTGCCTAATAGGTTGTAAACTTTAAAGCTTGTTTTATTGGTCGGTATGTATTATAGCTATCAACACTCAGTTACCCACTCAATATCTCTCGGTCAGAGAATGATTTTGCCCAATTTGGCTTTCTCAAATCCAAATGGCTATTGAAGAAAAAGGTTGAATAAAAGCTCAAGTCGGATTTTACTATTTCTAGGTTCAACCCTTTAATTGGGCTTATCAATCTCTCGATTGATCCAATTTCTTGTTAGCCAAGTTTTTCTAGACTAAGTCTCTCTTTCTCAAGTAGAGACCAAGTCAAATAGACATAAACTAATATTTGCAACCATTAATTCTTTAAATAAAAGCAAGAACAAGGCTAAATAATAAACACTCAACCATAAACAAGCAATAAATCAAACACCTATTAAGTTTACACACTAGGGTTAGGTCACAACCCTAGTAAAAATCTTGCTACTCATGCTTAAACTAGAAGAAATATGAGAAGAAATGAATATTAAACCCATATTGCTAATTAAATTGATAAACTCTATGTTCAAAAAGCTTAAAATAGCTAAAACTACTAAAAAGAGTAAAACCAATCGTCTACTGTAGCAGCTGATGTCAAAAGTTGACTTAAAAAAGTGAAACTCTTCTATTTATGCAGGGCTAGAATTTTCGGACAAAAATGCCCTTTCGGAGGTTCTGCGGCCGCACGATTCCATGTGCGGTCCGCACTTTTCTTCAGTTCGACAGGATTGGAAATCTGTGGCCGCATAATTCTGATTTGTGGCCACACTCTCTTTCTGCGGTCCGCACAATACTAAGTGCGGCCGCACCTTGCTCTTCTACGGTCCGCACAATTGTAAGTGCGGTCGAACCTTGCTCTTTTGCGGTCCGCAAAATTGTAAGTGCGGCCGCACCTTGCTCTTCTGTGGTCCGCACAATTGTAAGTGCGTCCGCACCTTGCTCTTCTGTGGTCTGCACAATTGTAAGTGCGGTCGCGTAGCTCTTCTTCTGCGGCCGCACTTTTGTTGGACTTGAAATGCAGTTTCTCTTAACTTTTGCTCTGACCTAGCTTCTGCGGCCTCACATTTCATGTGCTGGCCGCACTTTGAACATTTCTCTGATGGCAATTTCTTCATAACCTACGGCCGCAGATGATATTCTGCAGTCCACATTTCTAAGCTTTTGTGCCTATTTTTGTCCTTGCGTTCAGATTACTCCTTCTTGAGTTGGATTTCATCTTGGGAGCTCATCTTCCAATATTCTTGTAATTAAGCACATTTCATCAGTTTTTGGGAACATAATTAAGAGTTTTTGGACTAAAACGAAAGCTAAAGGGCGCTAATAAGTAGTTAAAATCCCCACTTATCAACTCCCCCAAACTTAAGCTTTTGCTTGTCTTCAAGCAAATAAAGTAATTGCCACCTCCACAAGTTAAGAGCTATTCCATCTAATCAAAGGTGAGTCATTCACACATCAATTGGGACCAACAATTACCCACACCACTTATGAATTATCAACAAGGCAACAAGTTAAGCATTTAAGCACAGATAGTTCAAGTGTGACACTTGAGCATCAAGAGTTGACTTTGTTCATCAAGGAAGTTTACTCTTTCATGTAGGTCATTATGGATCCCAAACTCCTCCTCCTCTATTCTCTGTTTGCTTATCTCACTTAAGAATATAGCACTCAATCCAAAGATTTGTGAAAGGTTCGCTCAACTCTCTCAAAAGAATGTCGCAAATACGGCTTTAAGTACTATAGGCTTGCCCCTCATGTAAATCACCACTAATGTGAGCTTACTCAGCTTGGAATCACGTAGGGATTTTTCGGAATACAATGAAGGCTTTTGGACAAAGATTGGATATGCTATCAGAGAACGGGATCATCTTTCTTTAAGCACTTTATTTTCTTTTCTAGGCTCATGCTTTGCCAACTCTTTGAGGCATTTTCTTTTTCTTTGGGGAACTAGAGAGACTTAACATCACTCTTTCTTGGTCATGTTATTTATTTTCTCCTTCTTTGGTTTCTCCATGCTTCGCATCATTACTTTTATTTGAATCCCTTCAACTTTTCAACTTACTCAATTTATTTATTTTTCTTGCATTTTTCTTTCTCTTGCTCTTTCCTTATCTTCATTTCTTTTCTATTTTATGCCTTGGTACCTTTTTCAAACTCCTCATCTCTCCCCCAAACTTATGTTTTTAGTCAATTGTTTCACAAGAGTGTTAAGGAAAACTCGGGTGCCAAGAGAAGGTCACGACAAAACGGGTAAAGGCTTGTAACATGGTTATCAAATGAGAAAGGTTTTAGGCTCAAATGGGTTGACTAGGGATAACAACATTGGTGGGCCATGGAAAATTTCAAGCGGGACAAGGAGAGCCTACAATCATTTCTCAAGCCAAGCAAAACTTAAAATTTTGCCTAGAAACACATTCAGGGCAAGTTCTAGACCATTCGAATTACCGCCCGCCTACTCAATCCTGTCAAAATGATATCAGAGCCTAGGAACTTTCATGGTATGTATGAGATAAATCTGAAGTATTCGACATAGATATGTTTTGTGTTATGAATTTGGGAGAAACTAGTACGAAAAATACTAGACTTGAAGAGGTAGATATACATCAAAATCTAGATTTATTAAATAAATGGACAATTCCTAAAGTCCTGATTAAGACAATTTATGATTATGGATGATTTGATAAACTTTCTTCAAAACAATTGATAAAAACTAATGAGCAATTTTTAGCTTTAAACTCGTCTGAACAGACTATTCGTTTGTTAAACAAACAAGATGTTGATTTATATAAAAATCAGTATAATATAGGCTGGTTCAAATTGCTTTTAAACCATTAACCCCTAAAGGGTTACCAAAGATATTTTTGGCTGCTCTTAGAGATGCTAGAAACCTGAATTTTAGACAGTCTCTGATGGGTTCGATTGAATCTACTATGGCCTATGGTCCAGTATATTAAAAATACTCAACCCAACCTTCAATTATCTCTTTCTGATATTAATAGACTTGATGCATTGATATTAAATGTAAAAATGCATGGTTATAATTATGCGCCTGGATCTAAACTTATATGTTTATCTTATAGAATTTATTTTAAATTAAATCTACGTTAAACCCTAGATGTAAATTATATGATACATCTGATCAGATTATATTGGTGGAAACCAATTTTGCAAAGTCTAAGGTCACCACGAGGAGACCTATTAAGTGGGAAGAAATTAATTTCCCAACTATTTGGACTTTGGATTCAATATATCCCCCCAAGTCAAATAACAAATGTTGTCACTAATACTGAATATTCTCATATTACTCAAAATCCAGATGGTAGGATTTGCATTCAATTTGACGATAATAGTTTCACTTATAATAGGCAGTCATTTTCTAATAATAGACTTTTGCCTGCTATTAGTCATAATAATAAAAGTCATTCATTGTATAATCATAGATTGTTGTATGCTATTCAACATATTTCTCCCGTTGAACCAGTCTATGGATCAGCTCGAAATCGTGCGGCATCTTAGCACACTATTTCTACTAAAACTGGTAATAAGCATGTTGAAAGGGTTAAAATTAACCTCCAAACAAATATTGTTTAGGATAATGATGATATTTCTGATAAGGATATTCCTTCTGCATCCGAGATGGATTTTGACCCAAATGAAGTTTAAATGATTCCTCACAAAATTGATTTTAGTCCAGGGTCACAGGCAAGAAAATATGTTCAAAAGTATTTCTTTAATGATAAATGGAACCAGTTTAAAACTTGATTTTTTGACACTTATAGTAAAGAAGATTTGAATAATATTTCACAAGAGTTTTATGAAACTTGTGCTTTACATAATCAAATTATGTATTTTGTTCCCTGGTTTATAGTCACCTATTTACCATTATACATAAAGGTTTTAGAAAGATCTTATAAAGATAGAAGCGGTAATATTTTAACAACCATATACCCACCTCAAACACCTTTTGTTTTACCTAATAATACAGGTATTACTTTCACTGCATTTCAAAAATTTATTGAAGAAGATTTTGCCGCAGTCAGCATCACCGAAATTAATAAACTGATTTCTCAAAATAATTATTTGAGTTTATATGTCAAAGTTATGGGTGAACATATAAATTCTCTTGATAATAAACTTGACGAATTAACAGTTTTGATAAAAAGAATGAGTACTAATAAAACCGATATTGCTTCTACTTCTGGAAGTAAATCAGACACTCAAATTGTTCTTACTCATGTTCAAAGACCTCCTGAGATTCAGGATTTTAAATTCAAATAGTATAATGATTTAGAAGAACTTTTTAATAAAAAGTTATTTGGTTTAAATATCAAACCAATTGATTTATCAAATAATTTTTTTGATAAATTAGAAACCAACCCTGATTATAAAAATAAAATTACGTTAGAGTTTTATAAACTCAGAGGTTATTCCAAAAAGAATAATATGTATGCTGATAAACCCAAGATGCAAACTTATTATTATAATCGTCCTACTCCTCAAGATGTATTAATAGAAGAATGAGATTGGAATCAGACTAATACGTCTTATAGTGGTTCCAAAATTTATGAATGGAATCTTGATGGTTTGACTGATAGACAATTGACTATTCTTGTGCATAGAATGCTTATGTATGTAACTATCTGTAAAAGTGTGAAAAATACAGATAGAACTATTTGCCAAATGATTATTGCAGGTTTTACTGGCCAACTTCGTGGCTGGTGGGATAATTATTTATCCATTGAAGAAAAGGCTTCGGTTATTAATGCAATAGCCACTGACGAAGGCGTTGATAACTTAGGCATGGCTCTAGTAAAAAATAGAAAAGATGTTGTTTATACCCTTATTCTTACCATATTAGAACATTTCAATGGTAGATTTACCAATCAGTATGAGACAGTCTGTACTCTACTAAATGGTCTTAGATGTAGGACCTTAGGTGAGTTTAGATGGTATAAGGATACCCTTATGAGTAGAGTTATGGAAACTACCGAAAATAAGTATGAACATTAGAAAGCTAAGTTTATAGACGGCTTTCCCTCCTTATTTGCTGAAAGAATAAGGAAAACTCTTAGGGGTAGTTACGGTGAAATTCAGTATAAGGATTATACTTATGGGAAACTGATAGAAGTCTGCACACAAGAAGGATTAAACTTGTGTAATGAGTTGAAATTGTCCACACAGCTTAAGAAAGATAAGTTTAAGGAAAGATCTCAATTAGGAGACTTTTGTACCCAGTTTGGTTTACCCAAAACTTCAGCTCATAACAAGAAGAAGAAACACAAGTATCATTGTCACGACACAACATTTCACCTGTCGTGATGGCGCCTATCTCAATACTAGGCAAGCTGCAAATCTCAATAGACCACAATTTCTCTCAAGATTGAAAATATAATACAAACGCTCCCCAAAACCTGGTGTCACTAAGTACATGAGCATCTAATATGAATACAAGTCTGGAAAATATAGTCTATAATAGTCTGAGACCAAATACAGTGAACAGAGAGATAGAAAAGGAAAGACAAGGTCTGCGGAACACGGCAGCTACCTCAAAATCTCCCGAAATTCAACCGCGCGAAAGGATCAACACCCGCTATGTCCGGGAACACCTGGATCTGCACACGAAGTGCAGGGTGTAGTATGAGTACAACC
>AWOL01S0026187.1:356712-441627 GCA_000715115.1 Nicotiana otophora | reverse complement strand
CTCTAACTCGACCAAACCACGTAGGTCACCAAAACCCAAGAATATTGCCGCCAAAACATCTGTAGAGTTTCTCCACATCATAATTACCCTTATAAATACCACAACTGAAACACCCACTTTGAAAGTACCTTAGAGTCTAAGGCTATTTCGTTCACCTTCTTGATACCGAAATATAGAATCCCTAATGATATATAAAAATGGCACAAGTCTCGACACCATCCAACTTAAATCTCATATTTTAGCCATAAACAAATCCGCCAAAAATTCTCAATTGTTACATATTAATCTTGAATCCATTGGAACTTTCTCGAGAGTCACCCCATTTGTTCAAATCCATATTACACCGCCCAAATGGGCCAAAAGACACATTCCCTATTAGCACAACAACACTCAAATGAGTAACTCTACTTTAATACCACCTATCAAATTCATACTCCGTGCGCACTACATCATTCACAAATAACAATTCACTCATCCCACGATTTTTATATACTCATAAAGCGCAATATAACCCATATCTAGAAATTTCCTTACTCGACTCAATCTCGAACTCCACCTCTGCAAGTCATCACTGATTCCCAAGTATACTTCAGACCAAAACAAAAATATTTGACACATAACCATGAATTGAATTGTCAATAGCAGGCTCCTCCACTAGGCTCAAAGCCATAGATTAAAACACTTCATAACTCACAATACCCATACTTTATTACTGCCATAATACTACAGTCAGTTCAGCGAAAATTCTTCTCAAGATCAAGACACACCAACCATAATTACCTCAAGCATCCGCCAAGTTTGCATTTATTCTCGTGACAGTCAAGTCAACTTTCTCAACCAGATTCAAATTCAAATCCCAATACATCTTCCCTACTGGTAGAAAAGAAGATTCTCCACACAACATTATAAAGATCACACCTCTGTAGTTTATTCCGCAGGTGATAACCCGCATGTTTAGCCTCAAACTGGCATCTTTCTATACCTTTTTTACTCCTACAACTCCTACGTAATCACTTAACCTTCATGAGTTTGAACTCATCAACAAGACATGAAAATTCAAATTATTCCACAATTACACCACATAAAAGATTCTTCAACACATTCATAACTCGTGACTCTATGTAAAATCGAGACAAAAATCAAATACCCAATATTCCCTTTTTACATCCCTTAACCATCTGAATACATCCCGCGGTCACAATAAAATTATCATATGGTCATCCAGCCATTCATCGAGCTACAAATTCCACTCATAGGGACACTACCACCGGACATATGAGTCCAATTGTACAAGTTCATACAACTAAAACTACCGAGCCTAAGCTGCGGTCTAATCCTGGCCTCAAGTCCTCCAAACTGGCCCATCACCAAAACACAGAATACACATTTCGAACCTCATTCATAAAATAACAAGTTGTGATGCACAACTGATACCGAGCGCTGATATGCGCATACGAATGCGTGGAAGAAAATCAAAGAGTTATGTTTCAATCTAAATCAATTTCGCACGATAGAATACAAGAAAGTGAAATTTTCCTAAGGGTTCGGCAGCCTCTCGAAGATAAGTACAGACGTCTCTGTACCGATCCGCAAGACTCTACTAAACCTGCTCATGACTCATGAGACCTATGTTACCTAGAGCTATGATACCAACTTATCACGACCCAAAATTTAACCTGTCGTGATGACGCCTATCTCAATACTAGGCAAGCCAAAAATCTCAATAGACCACAATTTCTCTCAAGATTGAAAATATAATACAAATACTCCCCAAAACCTGGTGTCACTAAGTACATGAGCATCTAATATGAATACAAGTCTGAAACATATAGTGTATAATAGTCTGAGACCAAATACAGTGAACAAAGAGATAGAGAAGAAAAGACAAGGTCTGCGGAATATGGCAGCTATCTCAAAATCTCCCTAAATTCAACCGCGCGAAAGGATCAACACCCGCTATGTCCGGGAACACCTAGATCTGCACACGAAGTGCAGGGTGTAGTATGAGTACAACCAACTCAACAAGTAACAATAAAAAATAAGGAACTGAAGATAGTAACGAGCTACACAATTATGGTTCATTTCCACTAATTCCAATAAAGAATAGACATGCTATCAAATCTGGTAGTTTAATGTTAAATCAATTTTTTATACAGTTCCTGTTCATGTAATTCGTATATCAACAATCTTTCAGAGATTTCACAACAATGAAAAATAGCAACTAAGTGCAACAACAAATGGAAATCAAGTACAACCTCTTAGGACAACAATCACTCTCTAGGCTTCCAGCCCTCATCACTCCCTGGGCTCCCAGCCCTCATCACTCACTCTCAATGGGTACCCGCACTCACTGGGGGTGTACAGACTCATGAGGGGCTCCAACAGCCCAAGAGCTATAAGCACGGACAACTTACGGGCTACACGGACAACTCACGTGCCATAATATAAATATCTGGATCTGCACGACCAACTCACGTGGAATAATAATATAAGGATCCGCACGGCCAACTCATGTGCAATAATAAGCCAATAAGGCTTGCTGCAGGCGGGCAACCCCGATCCATAAAATATCTTCACAATCAGGCCCTCGGCCTCCCTCAGTCATAAATTTCTCAAGTCTCTCGGGCTCTCAATAATCATGAATCAACCTAAACAAAAATGATATGATGTATCAATAATAATAACAGAGACTGAGATAAAATGTGCAAGTAAAAACTGAGACTGAATAAATATAGCATTTAGCAGGCAATTCACAAGTAACGACCTATGTGGGTCCCAACAGTACTATCACATAGCCTACGTATGATTTCTAACATGATTTACAGTCAAATTTTATCAACACATAGAAGGCATATAGCTAACAACAAATTATTCAACTTTACAATTTTCCAGGATGGACCAAGTCATAATCCTCTCGGTGCACGCTCACACGCTCGTCACCTAGCATGTGCGTCACCTCCAAAATAATCACATGCTACCAGAATCCGGGGTTTAATACCCTCAGGACCAGATTTAAAATTGTTACTTACCTCAAACCGTGTAATTCTTTATTCTGATATGCCCTTTTTCCGCGAGAATTGGTCACCAAAAGCCTCGTATCTAGCCACAATTAATTCGATTCAATCAATACCAATTATTTTAATTAATTCCATAAGAAAATACTAATTTTTCCAATAAAATCCGAAATTAACTCAAAAATTACATGTGGGTCCCATATCTCGGAACCCAAAAAAAGTTATAAAATATGAACGCCCATCCAACCACGAGTCTAACCATATAAATTTCACCAAATTCCGACACCAACTCGACCCTCAAATCTTCAATTAAAGTCTTTGAAGATTTCTACCATTTTCAACCCAATCTATACCCATTTGAACTCAGCAATCTTTCCATAAACCTTGTTGATATGTATACTATTACACCCAAGAATCATACTCTTAATCACCCATCTTTACCCAAACTCGAAATTGAAGACTAGGGGTTAGAACCTTACCTCTTGGATGAAGATCTTGTGATATTTCCTTGTTGGATTTCAAAGCTTGAATAAGATCTTGATGAACAAAGCACTTGAACTTTTTCCTCTCTCTAGAACACTCTCCATTCTATCTAAAAAAGTCAGATTTTTGCTCCAGAATGAGTCCCAAAGCCTATTTATCAAAATGAAGTCGGGTTATGAAAATAGAAAAATTTAACCCTCCGAAAGCAAGTTTGCGGTCGCATAATGGACCGCAAAATGGGTATGCGGGTCACAAAATACACCGCAAAATTGATGCCCAAAAATGGGCTTCACTGGACAGGTTTGCGACCATTTTGCGGTCGCATAACTACTTCTGCGATCGCATAATGGTTCTGCGATCACAGAATTGGTCGCAGAATCGCATCTTTCCAGACTTTGGTAATTTGGTCATAACTTCTTGTAGGAATGACCAAATGACGAACTGTTTGAAGCGTTAGAAACTAGACTCGAAAATCTTTCATTTGATAGATAAATCAACATATATATATATATATATATATATATATATATGTAGATATTCTCGTTCAAAGTTGGGTCTTGTGCGAACTCACTTGAAACTTTAGTCTTATGAAATTTCCAACTTCTACATTCGATGCCGAAACCTATCGAATCAAGTCCGATTGACCTCAAATTTTGCACACAAGTCATAAATGACATAACGGACCTATTCCAATTTATGTAATTGAATTCCTACCCCGATATCAAAAAGTCAACTCCCCGGTCAAACTTTTCAAAAATTCAACTTTCTCCATTTCAAGCCAAATTCCACTACGTACCTCCAAATAATTTTCCGGACACGCTCCTAAGTCCAAAATTACCATACAGAGCTATTGAAATTATCAAAACTCCATTGCGAGATCATTTACACATAAGTCGATATCCGGTTAACTATTTCAACTTAAGCTTCCAATATGAAATTCATTCTTTCAAGCTAACTCTGAAGTACCTTAAAACCAAAATTAATAATTTTCACATATCATAATACCTCGTAGGAAGTTATTCAATACTTCAAATAGTTGAAAGGAGCGTAAATGCTTAAACTGACCGGTCAGGTCGTTACAATCATAGATACCCTAAACCTGATAGTCCATATAAGAAAAAGAGGTCTAGATATAGATCTAAGGAAGAACATGATACTAGAAAAAGCTATCATAAGTCAAATAGATTTACGAAAAATAGGTCTAAGAAGGATCTTGCTGATATTAAGTGTTATAAATGTGAAAAATTTGGCCATATAGCTCCAAATTGTAAGCTTCAAAAGTTGATAACCTTAAAACTAGACGATGAGTTACGTGATAAGGTTTATGGTTTGTTATACACTTCTGGATCAGAATCTGATTATAATTATGAGTCAGAATCTGAAGCTGAAGTCGATTTACTTGATTTATCTGATAATGATAAAAATATTGATAGTACTTGTACAACCTGCAAAGGTAATACATGTACTTGTGATGATGATGAATTTTATAAATTACAATCACAATTTCAAGATTTGAACATAAAAACCATTACATCTGATAATGTAATAAAACTTTTAAAAGAAGTTACTGATGATAAACTTCGAGAAAAAATTATAAATTTGGCTGTAAGTAGTTCAAGTTCTAGTTCAAGTTCTTCAAAACCTTTTGAAAACTCAAAAAACGAATTTGAATATTCTGCGCCTTATTCTTTATTAGAGGTTAATAACCGTCTTATAACTAAAAATACAACTTCAGCAAGAGGTTCTTCTTTCGACGATTTAAAGGTAGAAATTGAAAATTTGAAAAAAGAGATCAAATCTCTTAAACAAAATCAAATGATTTGTGATCATAGGATTACTCAGATTGAGAAAATCAATTCTCCGGCTGAGAAATCTAATGACAAAAACAAAGGTATTTCTGAAAATGATATTGAGGAAAAACCTATTAGTCTTGATCCTAAACATGATCTATTTTTAGGAATGATGCAAATTATTACTGCCCATAAATGGTATATTAAATGTACTATTTTAATTGATAATAGTTTTCTATTACAAATATTGCTATGATTGATATTGGAGTTGGTGTTAGCTGCATTCAAGAAGGTTTAGTACCTACTAAATATTTTCAAAAAACTACTCATATGGTTAGATCTACATCAGGATATGCTTTAGATATAAAGTATAAATTGCCTAATACGGATATTTGTCAGAATAAAATCTGCATTCCTCATTTCTTTTTCTTGGTTAAAAACCAGTTATATCCTCCAATTATACTTGGAACACCTTTTATTAACTCTATTTATCCTTTTACTATCATAGACTCGAAAGGTTTTACGGCTACTTATAAGGATAAAAAGATAAGTTATACTTTTGTTACAGATCCAATAACTAGAGATATAAATGCTTTAATTGATATGAAGCAAAGACATATTGATTCTTTACAATTAGAATTATTTAGTATGAATATATTTGATACTTTAAAATCTACTAAAGTACAGGAAAAGATTAAATTGATTTCCAAACAAATGGCTATTGATATTTGTGCAGATCATCCTAGTATTTTTTGGAATCAAAAAAAACATATTGTCATGCTTCCATATGAAGATATTTTTTCTGAAAATGATATCCCTACTAAATCTCGTCCTTATCAGATGAACTCTGAATTAGTAAAATTCTGCAAAAAAGAAATTGATAATTTGTTACAAAAAGGTTTGAGAAAACCTTCAAAATCTCTGTGGTCTTGTACCACTTTTTATGTTAATAATGCTGTAGAAAAAGAACGTGGCGTTCCTAGATTGGTAATAAATTATAAACCTTTGAATAAATATTTAAAGTGGATTAGGTATCCTATCCCAACAAAAAGGATTTATTATCAAGATTATATGATGCCAATATATTTTTAAAATTTGATTTAAAATCTTGTTATTGGCAGATTCAAATATTTAAAGAGCATACTTATAGAACTGCTTTTAATGTTCCATTTGTGCAATATGAATGGAATGTTATGCCTTTTGATTTGAAAAATACCCCTTCTGAATTTCAGAAAATCATGAATGATATATTTAATCCATATCTGGATTTCATCCTTGTTTATATTGATGACATTTTGATATTCTCTAAAACATTTGAAATGCATATTAAGCATCTAGATATTTTTAAAAGAATAGTTATACAAAATGGTTTAGTTATTTCGAAACAAAAAATGAGTTTATTCCAAACTAATATTCGATTTTTATGACATTATATCTGTCAAGGAAAAATAACTCCGATTCAAAGATCTATTGATTTTGCTTCAAAAGTTTCTGATATTATTACTGATAGAACTCAGTTACAAAGGTTCTTGGGAAGTTTAAATTATATATCGCCTTTTTATAAAAATTTGTCTCGTGATCTGGCCTCATTATATGATAGGCTAAAAAAGGATCATAAAAAACCTTGGACTGATAGTCATACTACTTTGGTTAAAAATATTAAGCAAAGGGTTAAAGCTTTACCTTGTTTAACTCTTGTTAATCCTGCATGGCAAAAAATTATCGAGACAGATGCGTCTAATATTGGTTACGGAGGGATATTGAAAAAAATAAATCCCAATGATAATTGTGAATATTTGATAAGATTTCACTCTAGAAAATGGACTGAAGCCCAGAAAAAATATGCTACTATGGCTCATGAAATGTTAACTATTGTTAAATGTGTTTTAAAATTCCGAGATGATTTATATAATCAAAAGTTTTTGATAAAACTTGACACTCAATCTGTTAAATATATGTTTAACAAAGATTTTAAACATGATGCCTCAACATTAATATTTGCAAGATGGCAGGCTCAATTAGCCCCTTTTGATTTTAAAATTCATTATAAAAAGGGAATTGATAACTCTCTGCCAGAATTCTTATCTCGTGAATATTTGCAGGATGGATCCTCCATGGGTCAGAGGTAGAGGTAGATGAAGGGGAATATCGTCCCCACATTCCCAAGGGAGATCATCTCCGTCATACTCTCAAGGATCGTCATACGGATCCTCATCAAACTCCCTAGTTATACAAATGGAAAAAGGGAGTTTAGTAAATGAGAAGATATCTCTCAAAGGCGAATCTCCGTCAGGTCCATCGGGAAGATATTCTAGAAGATAGTCCGTTATACGCACACTTACAAGCATATTTGGCTGCTCAAAAGCAAAGTGATACTTTTGCTTCAATTACCAAAAAGGACAATGATGATATTAAGTCCTAAGAAAGATTACTTAAAAAAGAAATGATATTTCTTTTAGAAAATACTGAGATTCAGAGAAAAGAAGAGTCATGGAAGATATTCCAAAGGTACTTGATAAATGGATTATATTATCCGGGTGAGTCATACAAAACTCGTTCTTACTATGAGACTATTCTCACTAGTACATGCAGTGCAGAATTTCAGCACTTTTCCGGTTATAGCACGGACGAGAATGCTTATAACTTCTCAAAAATTATTATCAAACAGATTATATCAGTTGTAGATTGGGGTATATCTACAATGAAAGAAAGGCAGATAAGCCTTAACAAATCTCGTATGAATTTTACTTATTGAGATTGTATCCAAGCTTTTGATAAAGTGCTCTATTATAATAATGATAGATATAAGCACACTTGGTTCATAAAAGTATGTGCAAAAATATTTACTGAACCGATTCCTTATTGGTTTTTAAATTGGTGGTCATACCACGGTCCAACAGTCAGAATATTACCTAATTCATTCTTATGTTATACAAAGAATGGATAAAAGTTTTGTGATGACCCAAAATGTTATTTTTAAATTTAATAATTAATTATGTATTCTAAAACCTCGAAAAATACTATTTATCATTTCTCGACTTACGTGCGCAGTCCGTAAAATTTTCTGGAAAGTTTTTATGTGAAAAATGGATTAAAATATGAATTAGAGCTTTAAAACTCAACTGAGTTGACTTTGATCAACACTTTGAGCAAACGGACTCGGAACAGTGTTTTGATAGTTCCGGTAGGTCCGTATCGTGAATTGGGACTTGGGAGTATGCCCGGAATCAAATTCCGAGGTCCCTAACTCGAGATATGGAATTTTGATGAAAAACTAAAAGTTTAAGTTTAAATAGTGACCGGATATCGAATTACGTACAAACGACCCCGGAATAGAATTTTGATGATTTCAACAGCTCCGTATGGTGATTTTGGACTTAGGAGCGTGATTGGAATTTTAATTGGAAGTCCGTAGTGGAATTACGCTTGAAATGCCGAAAGTTAAAATTTTGGAAAGTTTGACCGGGGGTTGACTTTTTGATATCGAGGTCGGAATCTAATTCTGGAAATTTGAATAGGTCTGTTATCTCATTTATGACTTGTGTGAAAAATTTGAAGTCATTCCGAATTGATTTGATGTGTTTCGGCACATGATATAGAATTTGAAAGTTCAAAGTTCATAGATTTTGAGGTGCGATTTATCGTTTTGGTGTTGTTTGATGTGGTTTGAAGCCTCGACTAAGTTCGTATGGTATTTTGGGATATGTTGGAATAATTGGTTAAGGTCCCGAGAGTCTCGGGTGGATTTCAGAAGGTAAACGGAATGGATTTCGGACAAAGAGTGCTGGAAATTTCTGGTGCGTGGAGCCAATTTTGAAAGATTATATCTCGCATTTCATAAGGAATCAAAAAATTTGCAAAACATAAAAGTTATAGTTTTTTTATTCTAGTTTCCAGAAAGTTAAACCATTAATTATTTGGATATTTGCACAGAAAGTTATAGTGGATTTAATAAAGGCTGGTAGATCAGTTTTGCCAGAAATTTCTGATGCGTGGAGCCGACTTTGGAAGCTTATATCTCGCAATTCATAAGGATTTGGAAAATTTTCAAAACATAAAAGTTGTAGTAGTTTGATTCTAGTTTTCAGAAAGTTAAACTATTCATCATTTGAATATTTGTACATAAAGGTATGATCGATTGAAGGAAGACTAGTAGAGCAGTTTCTGGTAAACTTTTAGTGACGGATGGGCAGAAACTTAAGGACCAAAAATGGTCATTTCCTTCATTTCGTTTTGGATTTTTGGAGCACGGTTCTTGGGCGATTTTTGGACGATTTTTACGGAAAAATATTTGAGTAAGTGTTCCTTATCATATATTATTTATATTTTATGATTCCATACTCATTTACATCATGAATCCGTGAATTTATGGAAGAGAAATCAAGATTTTTGTAAAATCTTTCAAAAACGAAAATTTAAAATTTGGAGGTCGAGTTATTATCGAAATTTGATAAAATTGGTATGGGTGGACTCGTAATTGAATGAGTTATCGGATTTTATAAGTTTCGCCGAATTCCGATATATGGGTCCCACGGGCAAATTTTGAGCTAATTTCGGATTTTATTGAAAAGTGTAATATTTCTTATTAAATTGATTACTATAATTAATTGTGACTAGATACGAGTCGATCGCAGTCGAAAACATCAAGGAAAATCATAATACTTGGTTAAATTAGAGCAAGTCGAGGTAAGTGACTTGTCTAACCTTGGGGGGAGGGGGGGATTCCCATATGATTGATAATTGTAATGTGTGGAAAGTCGTGTACACGAGGTGACGAGTATGTACACGGGCTAAATATGAAAGATTATATTTTAAATTGTGTAGATCACTGTTGCGCATTAATTAAATTATTTCAGTTTGTTATATTCTTCATTATTGATTTAATGTTTATATTTTAAAATTTGCTTGACCTTTTCCTACTAATTGTTTTATCTGTTTAGTTGGAACTTGGTTTCTTTTATTCTGTGCATTATTTGAATGTTGATTTTCTTTAAATTAAATATTATTAATATGAAGTATTTGACATTTTTAAACTTGATATTGAAGCAACGTATTAAAGATTTTGAAATATTATTTTTCTGAATTATTTACTCCTGAATATATTCGTAAGATTTTCGTACTCACTGTGATGGAGCAATGAGCTCTTTATTGTGAAAAAATATTATTGTTGAATTATTTTGACATGAACCGTGAGCTCTTTATTGTGAAAACATATTATTGTTGAATTACTTTGACATGAGCTGTGAGCTCTTTATTGTGGAAAAATATTATTGATGATTTATTTTGGCATGAGTCGTGAGCTCTTTATTGTGAAAAAATATTGTTATTGAATTATTTTGGCAAGTTAAATTATTTGAGCACTTGAGGTGCAAATTATGATATATTGTGATATTGATAAGCATGCGGTGGTATAAGATCTGGGTATTGAAACGCATGCAGTGAGATAAGGGTGGCTTGATATGCGTGGCTAGTAGGAGGAACTACTAGAAGTCATGCGGTGTGATAAGGTCATAAGGATGGCTAAAATGTGGGATGTTATTTCGGAAAAAATATTTTCTTTCAAATAAATTGTGAAGGCTCCCGCGGTGAGATAAAGAAATGAGATATTGTGAATTTATTTATGATTTGGGACTAGGAGGCGATACCTCGGTAGTGCCCTTGGTGATATTGATTTATGGCCATAGTTGCCTTCGATTAATTATTATGATTTTCATAAAGTTGAAAGAAATTCTATTTTGATTCCACGAGATATTATTTGTAATTATTTGGTGTCATTTAAATGTGACATACTATTTGATTCATTTCCATAGTCATTTTATCTTATTAAATTGTTTAAATATTTTTTCATGTCATTATTTATTCTCCAGTAGGGCCTGACCTGACCTCGTCACTACTCTACTAGGTTAGTCTTGGTACTTACTGGGCACCACTGTGGTGTACTCATACTACGCTTCTGCACATCTTTTTGTGCAGATCCAGGTACATCTTACCAGTCTAGATGTCAGTGAGTTACCTGCGCACGAAGACTTCGAGGTATATCTACCAGCGTCCGCAGACTCCGGAGTCCCCTTCTATCGTTTTATGTTGCTTTCCTTATTTTTCTTTAGACTTTGATACATAGAAACATTGAGAATAAATTTTTAGAAGCTTGTGACTTATTTTTATCGGGTTTTGGGAGTTGTAATTATTTGAATTGCAGTTAATTTATTTCATATATTTATGATTATTCCACATTGATAGGCTTACCTAGTCTTAGAGGCTAGGTGCCATCACGAGCTCCTACGGAGGAAATTCGGGATCGTGACAAGTTTCACCAGTTTTAAATGAGTTATACCACACAGATCATATGTTACTTAGAAAAAATTGACCAAATATATTTCTTTCTAGAATTCTATATTCCATGCGTTCATAAGTGGACTCCGGAGTTGGGATTCACCGAAGAACAAATTCTTTGTTTATACAGGACTTTATATAATAATTTCTGGAATAAATTGATAAAAAGGATCCTAAAACAAAGATGTTATACGGTTAAGAACTCTTGGATTCCATTAAAGCAAAAATCCAAGAATATTCCAGCAACCCCCAAAAGGAAAAAATTGATGATAGCTCAGTTCGGCACATTGCCAGAAAGATCTCCTTTCAAGAAGGAGATAAAGAAGAAATGATTAATGATTATCTCGAAGAAGCAAAAAGAAATTTGTTTCGCTCCATCAACCAATATGAAAAATCTGACACTTCGATGCGGAGTGAGACTAGCAACGATGATATTGCAGATGGTTCTAAGCCTATTCAATCAGAAAAGATATTATCTGATTATGCCATACAAAATGCGGAAGAATTCCTTCAAAGGATGAATGAGTTAGAAAAACAACCTAGACAGTGATATTTGTGTTCAACTACAGTAATAGCCATCCGGGACCTACAACATAGTGAAGCCGCCGGGGACCCCGCTCAAGAGTAGATACACTGTTTCAACAGTAGAAATATTATTTGTATAGTAGAAACATTGTACAGGGACCCAGAATATGGGACCCCTTTTTACTGTTTTAAGATTCTTTTTCTTTCTTATTTATAGACGCATTCATTTGCAAGAAGGCACCAGCCTTTAGACACACTCTCTCTCTAATTTGTAAAGACTCTCTTGTATCTATTTTCCTAAAGTAAATAAAATCCCCCGTTCATCGGACTCAGGCCTTGCATCCCGGCCTTACGAGGTATTTATTTTATTTTGTTAGGTATTTCAAGTCTCTCCTCTCCAGCCGTGACTATGTCCGACTAAGAGATTTCATATCTATGTTGAATATCTAACTTCTCTCCTATATACACCATGAAAGATCTGGCCTCTATCAAAATATAAATTAATTTTTATATAGTTTCTTGGCTTGATTTCGGGATGGTGGTACAATCATTTCTAATACTACTCTTATTGGCTTTGCCTTAGTGGCTCCGTCTAGCAAGCCGTGGACCTAAGCCCGTTAAAGATGTTAAAAAGGGCGTCCTTTTTCACGGTTAGAACCGCTAGACACATGAGCTCAATAAGAGCATGTATTAGTTCTAGACAGGCCTCTTGCTTGGGTAAAAGGGTAACCCTTCCATACAGTCATAAAGCTCTATAAAAATTCTTGTATATTTCAGTTCTTATATCCTTACTGGCCGTGCGGACTACTGCCAGCCTTTAAAATTAAGGGTACAATTTAGCTAGATCTGGATGGCCTTGCGGATTACCGCCCGCCTACTCGATCCTGTCAATTTAGCTAGATCTGGATGGCCGTGCGGAATACCGCCATATATATATATATATATATATACTAAGTGTATAGTATATAAGCTATATAAGATGTACGTATAGTATAATATAGTATAGTATAGTATATATATAAGTTATATTCGATATAAGATGTATATATAGTATAGTATAGTGTGTGTATATATATATATAAGCTATATTCGTAATTAAATATTGAATATTAAAATTTAGGATGTTAAATAAAATTTAGATCATAATTTTATAATAAAATTTATAAAACATTGCCTTAAATATTTTTTTTAACATCTTTTTCTCTCTAATATCTATTTAAATTATTTTTTTTAAAATCCATTGGGCCCACTTAGTCCACTTAGTCCATTTAGCCCGCGGGCCAGGACCATTTAGTCCGTTTAATTTGGAACCGGCCTACTTGACCCTTTTAAGCCCGGGACCGGCCCACCTGCCGCCCTTAATTCAAATTGTAAAGATACCATATCCTTTTTAAACTCCACACATATTTTCTATTTAACCTATTATGTTTAATTTTTCATTCATTCGATGAACCATAACAAGAAATGTTTTTATACCCAACTTGTCTCAGTCTCCCACAAGATTAGTTAAAAATGAAGCGAATGAAGAAAACATTTTAGCCGTCCAAATATATTTCATACAATGAAACGAGGGTCTAGGTCGATGTCTGCACTTTGACTACTGTACCCGACATTCCCACCCCAAACCCATCTCGAATTGACGGATCAACAAAATCCATTAATCAAATTTCGCCTTTGCCAGATTGTAAAACACGGCCACAATGCCGATAGCAGAGCCGATGAACGGCGACGGCAGCACAAGAATCGGAGTCAACGACATTGAAGACGCCATCGGTGTAGTGGAAATGGTGGGACCGTCTTCGATCCCAGCCGTTGATTCTTCCTCTACATCTGAATCTTCAATTTCCATTTGTGATGATGATCAAATTGCTCCTCTATTGACCCAATCAGAGAGGCCTAAGATCAACATCTTCACCATCTCTTATCCTACTAGGCAAAAGCTCAATAAGGTGAACTCCAATTTTGAAATATTAAATTTGTTTTTTATTTTTTCCTAAATTTGTAAATTTGCTGAGCTCTTTTACTGAATTTTCAGTAGCCAGTTCCTTAGTTACAGGATTAGTCAAAATGCACTTTTATATATCTAATTTTTATACCACGAATAATTTCAGTCATTAATTATTGAGTTTTAGTTCCTCTGCACTAATGATGTAAACGATATTTACACAATTAAGTTATAAATAAGGTAATTACAGGTCAATTTATGACAAGCATATTGGTAACCTCGTAAAAATTGTAACTGACCTACTATACAGGTTAAAAAGCGCTAATAGTGTAGAAAAATCTTTAATTATCGGTGTATATAAATTAAATCCTTAGTTATTAGAGTATGAGGGTAAAATATTTGAAAAGATTGTAGTAAAAAATTTGTTTTGCCTACCGAACAGTAATAGTGTCATATCAAATTGGACAAAAGGGAGTATGGTATGTTTGTTTGTTTCCCTTTTGAGTGCAGTCACTAGCGTTAAATTTGCAGGAAAGAAAAAGAGGAAGAAAGAGATCAGTAGAATGTTGAAGTTTTCTGCTAAAAAGTAGCGCTTTTTGTTTATTTAAGATACATAGCATGCTGAATGTATTGAACATCCTCAATTTTGGAAACAGTTGAGACGCATTCACAACATACATCAGGTATGAGAAAGGTTTTGATACAGTTAAGTCCGGGGGATGTAACA
Organism: Nicotiana otophora; assembly: GCA_000715115.1. Classification (NCBI taxonomy): domain Eukaryota; kingdom Viridiplantae; phylum Streptophyta; class Magnoliopsida; order Solanales; family Solanaceae; genus Nicotiana; species Nicotiana otophora. The sequence goes on along the minus strand of AWOL01S0026187.1, from coordinate 426,810 downwards.
TGATTTCTACTATGGCATGTTTTTCTTTTTAGCAGTATTATTATATAGCTACAAAGTGTTTTTCCATTTTAGTGAACGTCCTTCTATCATCAGAAGTTTATGCTGACTTATTCTACCTTAGGTTCTAGGATGACCTTTCTTTACACAACTTCTAGTCATGGTGCTAATATATATGCATTTATTGTGCACTGTACTGTGACTTCTTCAAGGAGGGAGCGATCAGAGTTTGTTTTTGCACTCAGTCATGACTCAGGTGGTTGTTTTCTTTATCACGAACCCAATACTTTATTCAAGCCCAAATATGCCTATGCGTACTTACATATTATATTTCCCTACTCTGGTGCTTTTTTTGTGCGGATAAATGTTCTGCTTTCGTGATTTATTCTAACTGTTTATGGTATTGCGACATGTATCAAAGAAAATTCTAGTACTTTTTCATGCTTAATTAGGTTCTGACACCTTGCAGGAGGAAGTTATCAAAGTAGTTGAACCAGACAAATCGCCGTTTCTGCAGTTTATTTTCTGGCTGTGGAGTGGATCGAGGTACTCCGGTCTGCTATGCATGGTCTTGTCATCTATAATCTACTCCACAATGGGAGTTGTTTCAGATGTTTTTACTGGTCAGTAACTTATTTAAAACATTTGCATGTGTATTATATACTTATATATAAATGTAGCTACTGATAACTTAGCAATACAAAGATGTCATCGTCCTGTTTCCTACCTGAAACTGATAGTCGGCGAAGTTCAGCTTAGTTTCGACGAAATTCAGCGTAAGCGTTAATTCGTGGGCAACTGATCTTCATACAATAACCTACCATTCTATCCACACGAATTGAAGATGATAGTTAAATTTTACCCGGGGAGAGAGAGATAGAGAGAGAGAGAGTGTGTGTCTTTGTGGCTCTTTTTTTCTTCTTTTCTTAACTTGGATGTCCTTTGGAGTAAAACCAGGGAAGGAGGGGCTGGTGCCAGATTCCCTCTTGGCTGTTGTATTGTTCATATATCTTGAGAGACAGGATAGTGCATGTTATATCCAAGCACTTTTTGCAGTGCCCTCTGCACTGGGTTGTCAGGAGATTATTTGAGGGTTGATATGAGCACTTTGTTTTTCCTTTGATGTTTTGAGATTACAATTTTCGACAAGAGTGGGTTGCTCTAGTAGTGAGCACCCTCCACTTCCAACCAAGAGGTTGTGAATTCAAGTCACCTCAAGAGCAAGGTGGGGAGTTCTTGGAGGGAGGGAGCCGAGGGTCTATCGGAAACAGCCTCTCTACCCTAGGGTAGGGGTAAGGTTTGCGTACAAACTACCTCCCCAGACCCCACTAGTGGGATTATATTGGGTTGTTGTTGTTGTTGTGAGATTACAATTTTCATGGATATGGTCCGCGAAGGGTAGGCTCCTTTAGGACTCTGCAGCAATTTTTCAGTATGTTGTTTAAGCCATATCCTATGGATTTAGAGTATGAGAACAGGATTCTAGTATGAAGCTGACACATATAGGTATTTAGTGTATTTCAAAGGATCTTATGAAGTACCTAAACCCTTGTTATTGCTGATAGTTATGAGTATGTCACTATGTCTAGGACAAATGAGGAGTCACAGGAACACGGGTTTGAGCAGAATGGAATAATTCTTGCGAGAAGAGCCCTGCACTTACGTGCGAGAAAGGGTAGTGTTTGTAGGTTCACTTTGGAGCAATAGAACTTTTAACTCATTGTCCACTTCAGATTCCAGAACCTGGAGGTCTTTTGGCATTGCTTATCCTTTCTTCTAGTATAATAGTGTTTAACAGCAGTGCATGGTTTTGACTTTTGCTGTATGCTTTTGGTTCTGCCTTTGAATAGGCAATTGCCAAGCAACTTTAGATTTCTATATGAAGTTCCTTGAGTAAGGTTTTGATGTTAATACTGTTATATGTCAACATATTATGTATGTGGATACATACATTAAGATGTATCCAGTGTTTCATGACTGCTTTTAGCCGTATACTCCTGTTACACTATTATGATTTTTCATCGTTTTTGGAAATGGCAGCTCAATCAGTACCTCTTTTCGAGATAGCCTTTGCAAGATGTACGGTAGTCCTAGTTCTTTCCTTTGTGTGGCTGAGGAAAAGTGGTCAACCCATATTTGGACCAACAAGTGCCAGGAAACTTTTGGTCTTAAGAGCTCTCACTGGATACATCTCATTGATGAGTTTCATCTACAGGTAAGCAGTGTTTCTTAGACTGAGAAACCCCTAGACCTCTCAATCCACGCTCCAACAAGGAACAGAAAGCAGAAAATGTCGAGGGTAGGAAGTCGTTCCGGATGGACCATGTCAATCTAATTAATAAGTTTAGAAAAATATGTACTGTGGATGCAAGAAGACAATCTTTCAACATTTAGGAGATTTGAAATGAATTCTTCCTGGTTGTTCCGCTTATAATTTCTTTCTTATCTGGGTTCAGACTATTTGCGGGTTTGAATAACATGGCTCCATCTTGCAGACCTGAAAAAGTAGTTACTGTTTTGCAAGATAGCTAGACAAGATGCAATACATATCCAACCTGTCATGCGTAGCTGTTAAAGTAACTAACTTAGGGAGTTTTAATTGAATAATTCAAAAATTAATCACAATGTTGAAAATTAAATGACCATCAATACCAATTGAGAATAATAAATAAAAATAAAAAGGTGATTTGTTTTATACACATGATTTAGTAGTAATATACATAAGAAGTGTAGGGCATAACTGGCAAAGTTTGATGGGATTTAACAAGTTGGAAGGAAGAAAATATATAGCACGTAAATGGATCCCCACGGTTCGAATTTTCCATTTACATTAACATGGGATGCCACTGCTCTTGGTCAATTTACCATGATTATTTCCTTTCTCTGTTCATGCTACATTCCCTTTATTGTTCTGTAAAACATGATTTACTAGTAACCATGAAACAGTCAATTTTGTTTTTCAGCATCCAGCGGCTACCTTTGTCTCAGGCTATCATATTGAGCTTTACCGCTCCAATTATGGCTTCAACTGTGGCTAGAGTCACATTGCATGAGAAGTTAAAAATTGCAGAAATTGGAGGTATGGTTATATGCACAATGATTTTTCTGTTATTTAAATTTGTATGGTGTGTACATGGTTTGCTATTTCAACTTGACTGAGGTGTTTTAAGCAGATAAAAAGACCATCTTATTCACGTTAGGGTTTTAGGGGCTCACAGATAGTTGAAAATCTGAAAATCTTCTGGACCCCTGTGAAACTGAGAGAATTGTGAACTTACACACATCATTGTAAATTAGTTGCACTTCCGGTTCTTTTCCTTTTTCTTATAGACTGCCCCTTGGCAGGGAGTTGAGATGCTTGAAATTCTAAATGTCCTGTGAACCCTTAAAACTGAAAGATTAATGGATATAATACATTATTCTTTTGTTCACTATACAACATTGCAAGTTCATTACAATGTCTGGTCCTTTTATGTTCCTTCTCTTTGACAGCCTCCTTATAAATTGGGGTTCTGGGAGTGGGAACGTATAGTCGTATATGCTTGAAAATTTGATGTTTTTCTTAGCCTTATACAACAACAACATACTCAGTGTAATCCCACATAGCGGGGTCTGGGTGGGAGGGTAGTGTGTACGCAGATCTTACCCCTATCTCGTGAAGATAGAGAGGTTTTAACCAATAGGCCCTCGGCTCAGTAAAGCATAAGCAAAATAGTAATGGAAAGAAACACGGCCAGAAACAACAGTGAGAGGCCATGGAAAAGAAGCATTAATAACAACAAGATAGTAAGATGACCGAAATGAAAGAAACAACATGCAATAATCGAAACCTAAGACTAAAAAAAATACAAGAGTACTTACTAATACTACTAGTATGAACAAGGAAACCACTCGGCTACCTAACCTTCTACTTCATAAAACTTAAAAATATATGGGCAGAATATATTGATCTTAGATTCAGTGATTCCCTTTCTTATGTGCTGCCAGCTTAAGGAATCAGGATCTTCTAAGAGTTCCTTCAACACTTCCAGTTTGTCTATCAGTTGGGCCATGCTTTCAATTTCTCAATCTTGACAATTTCTCCCATCTATTGCTGCTCTACGTTAAGTAGTAGATGTTTCAGTGTTGTTGGCAAAACTGTACAAGCCAGGGAACTATTTTGTAAGAGGATATCTGTCTAATGGAGATGTGCTATTGTGAATTATGATTTATATGCTTTTTAGAGGACTCTTTTTAGATAACCGAGAAATTAGCTGTTTCTAGCTTTGATAAATACCCTCTCTTTTTTTTTAAATAATTTTTTCCTTTTGCTTTTAGAGGACATTTCTTATATTTTCTATCTCTTATTCTTTTGTGGGTAGTCTTTATCACTATTGCCTTATTGCAGGTTTAGCGAGCAGTTTCTTCGGTTTGCTGTTCATATTTCAGCCAATGGTCAAACCACAAGGTACAGAAGATGGTAAATATCTGTAACTGTTTTTGAACTAACAAACTTGTTTCGAGTTAGGAGTTATAACTGAATGATTTTCTGTAGATTAAACCAAAAGACAGCAACCTTTTGATACATATCCAGTTGTAATTTTGTATTCGGATGATTAAATTGTAAATCCTCAAGTGAAACTAAATGCAGCCGGCCCTGCCCTTGTTTCTATAGGAGATCTCAGTGAACTAGGGCCTGGCAGGGGCTAGTCCCTTAGTTGAGCTTCAGTCATGAACCCAAGGCCAATTAAAGCTGTAGTAGGTGTTTCTAGTTTTGATATTAGACCTCCTCAAAAAGAGAGCTCTTGCGGGTGTGGGAGAACTAACTTGGGAAAAAGTGTGTTGCTTTCAAATTTTAACTGTTAGACCTGTAGGCAGGTAACTTATCCCTTCAGAAAGAGTATCCCAAAAGAAATCCTTATCCTTCCCATCACTGGAATCCGACCTCTGTTAAGAGTACCGCTGTTGGACTTGTGATATCCCCAAATTTTCTTCTGCCTGCAGTGGTTCATGCCTTGCTCATTCTTCTGTTCTCTGTGATATCTTAGAAGAGTTTTTTTTTTTTGGCCCTACCAGGATGTGATTTCCTACCCACACTGTAGTTTAGTAACTTATACCTACTCATTCTAAAGGCCCTCTGTTCATTAATTGTATGATTTTCATATGCATTCTGTCGGAGAAAAGTCACTTGATTTTATAGTCTTTTACATTTTAAAATTATTTTTTAAATGATTCAACCAGTTTGCCTGATGATTGAACTAGTAGATAACTGACATACTGCCCTCTGTCAAATTGAGTGTGGCCTGGATTTATACTATGCTTATAGGAAAAAATGAACTGCTTGCACTAGGATGACAGATGAATTGCACCTTGTATATTTGGAAAGACTGATCTGCTCAATTGGGAAAAACTTAGAATCTCATTTGGTTTCTTATTTGAATTCTCAAAGTATTGGAATTTTTCTCACAGGAACTTTCCCAAGTTCTATAGAAGCCAGTGAATCTCATTCCAATGGTAACCATCACATTTTTGCTGTTTTGGTTGGCTTGTTTTCATCTACTGCCACTGGAGTCACCTACTGCCTTACGAGAGCAGGAGCCAAGGCAGCAGATCAACCAGTGTAAGACTTTTGGCTTGCTTCTCTAATCTTAAGAGTGGTTGTTGTATCATCATTATAAATATGCTTTGACTTTACATTCTTTCTCTTTCTCTCTCTTCCCTTAAGAGAAGGAAAAAGTATAGTAATTCAACTGTAGCGTATGGAGGAACATGGCCTTCTAATCTGTTGTAGGTCAGTCTAGGGAATAATTTCCTTTGCAGATTTAAACCACACGGAGGTCATGAATACCGATCAATTCCATACATGACATAAAAAGATTATTATATAAGACAGTGGTTTTGCCAAGAACCACAACCAGGAAGAAGATTTTCCAATTTGTGCTTTGACCACACCCCACCTTTGGTTAAACTCACAATAAATCAAGATTCCTCAAAATGTTCTAAAGAACTGCAGCAACGTGTAGAAAATAGAGTTTTTCCTTTCTGGCTTTGATCACTCCAATTGCTTGGGACAAGGTGGGAGTGGCCTCCGTGGTGGACAAGCGGAGGGAGTCTGAGATGGTTTGGACATGTAAAGAGGTGATGCATAGATGCCCAAGTGAGCGTTGTCTTGCTTTTCTAGTAGCTTGGAGCATCGTATCTGCTTCTTATTCCATCCCAGCTTTATTTATTATTATTCTCGCTTTTTCTTATTATCCCTGCATTTTCATATTCTCTGATACTCTCAAACCTTCATGATTAGCTATTGCATAGAAGCTTATCACCTTTCTAGCTCCACTGATGATGCCAAGGGCTCACCAAGTGTTGAGGTAGTTTGGCAAGATTTTTCAAAGGTTTTTTTAACACTGTGATCATGTGTCCTCTGCAAAAGAACAATTTAGATGTTAAAAGTGTATAAGATCCTTTGGTCTTCTTACCCATGTTAACTAGTCAAAGACTGAAGGATCTGTAAGTAGTTGTCTATAATATCTAGTTGTACTTTATTGTTTATTCAGCTGACTGTTTTCTCTCATAAGATGATTCTTAAGCAAGTAATCTTTATCTTTCAGGCTTCCAGTTTTCTCATTTGTCCTGCTTGCTAGTCCTGCTGCTGCGATGTCCACATTTTCCTTTGAAGTAAGATATCGTACATGTCGTTAGTTCTTTGTGAAATAAAAAGGCAAATGCATATAATCATGGTAGATCAGAACTGTTGCAAGTTTCATATGATGTTTGCTGAGATAAATATTCATTAAGTATCCACAGAAGTTTACTGTGACATGTATATTGATGCTATTGTGAAAAATATTTCGGATATAATTGTTTACTGGCAACTTCCTGTCCATGGTGAATAGAGTGAACCACTTTATGGACGGCCATCTTTAAATGTTTGTAGAGTGAAAGTTTGATTGCCCGCAATCTTTTTGGTAAAGAGGTTATTTTATTATTTAATGCCACTACCATTATGTTGAAGAGGGTGAGTTTGCAATTTTGCTTGTACTAAAAAATGTGCGGAGTGACCATTCCAAGTTCTGTTTTGATAGCCGACTGTATCTCTCTGTATTCGTGAGTATTGATTGGGGTGTGGGTGTTCTAATCTTGTCCACCTTTTAATAGCGAATAGATAATTATCCTTCTTGACTTTTGGTTTCTTTTTCCTAATTGTCTTATTTTGTTGAATACAGAGCTTTGTACTCCCTAGTTTCTATTCTTTCCTTCTAACGGCTGTACTTGGTGTACTAGCTTTCTTTGCAGAGGTACTATTCTTAACTCTAATTTTGTCATGTGATCCAATATCCAAAACTCTGATTCTTTAGACCCGTCCTCCAATTTGTGCTAATAGAATATTACTCTCCATAGATAACTTTAGCACGTGGACTTCAGCTTGAGAAAACCAGCAGAGTTGCCAATATCCAGTTTATTGAGGTATGGATCTGATCATGTTGTTTGTTGAGTTCCCTCTTGTATAGTGTAGCTTTATATACCACGGATTGCCTTATCTGCACAATTTTATTTTTTTCAAAGAAGTTATTTGCAAAAATTGTACGTGAAGATTCGTTTGTTGTGCTACCCTGTTTGCTTGAGTTTGTCAGAACAACATTGATAAATAATGATATTTCGGAATGGTGAAGTTTTCTTTATGTTAGTGCTAGTATTAAGTAATTAAAAGTCTCTTCTCTAAAAGTTCGAGTTTTTAAGTGAGGTGGTAACATAATTGAGCCTATTGTTGGTCACTCTGCTATTGAAAATTATGTAGTAAAGTCTTGTTTCTTTTTCTTTTTTGGAAAAGAAAAGTCACTTTTCTATAACCATGTCACACCAAAAATCACTTGGCAGGATTTGTCCAAGTTTCGGCTGCCAAAAGCTTATGTGACATTTTATATCAGTCCGCATGGACTTAACTAATACCAAAACTAAAATTAAACCCGACCCACAGCAACCTCAAAAGTGAAATTTTGGACTGGAGTGAAACCATGCCCTTAATAGACTTTGCCTGAGATAAGGAGGAAGACCCCGTTTTTATATAATGAGGGGGATAGGGTTTTTGTATATTTAAATCGGGTTGTCGGGTTTTATTTTAAAATTTGGCATTAGTAAAGTCCATGTGGACTGATACAAAATGCCACATTAGACTTGGACAAATGATTTTTGGTTGATATGTGTATAGAAAAGTGACTTTTCTGTTTTTTTTTTATTTTTTATAAAGTGATGACTTTATGACATAATTTCTTATAGTTGAGTGACCATTTGAGCAATGGACTCACATAATTCAATATGGTGTGAAAGAAGGCAACATTTTGAATCTCAACACCCATTATCTAAGAATTTCCATATGCTTGACTCAAAAAATCTGGCTCACATTTTGAGGGCCATGTTAGAGATACAGTTAAGTCAATAAACATGTCAAGTTTTTAGATGATGTGGTCACATAATTCAACACTATTCGATTTGAACGGTTTATTCTTGGATTGGGGGTGCATGGAACTCTTTGCAATTCAACTATGCAAGGTGCTACCTCGCCTAAGACTTGTGTACGAACTTGCTTCACTGCAATTGCAAACTCATATTCCTCTGCTAGAGACCAGTCGTGAATTTGAAAGTTCCCGTGTGATTTGTGTTTATTCCTTCTGTAGAAAATTAGTTTATTAATACTAGACATCTGAGTTGGTGTGTCAATGTCAAGCTTTGCTTTCTGTCAAATTTATGTTGAACTGGATGTATTTCAGGCTGCGCTATCACAATTTCTTGGAATGGGCTCATCAAGAATCATTCCATCTTTTGGCAGATTATTTGGATGTATAATAATCTTAATTTCAGCATGTTGTACCATGTACATTGGACCCGAGAAAGAGATTGAATGACAGTTGGCCATTCCTTTTCATTTGCGCGTGATGTATGGTCTAATGTGCACAAATTCTTTCTTGTGCTCTACCAACCACTCTGTCCAATGCTTCAAGGGGTACAATGAATCCCAGTTTCTGCAAAGACTTATGTCACCATGAACTTGGTGTCGCGAAATTTTGCCAGTCCCTATACTGGAAGTGTAATGATTCGATCTTCTCGCACTTGTAATAGCTTAATACGTTTCAAAAAATGGAGCGTCAAGGGGCTATTGCTTTTTTGTTCCAAGAGTTAAAGTACCTAAAGCTGTAAGCTTACATAAAATACAGGTCGCCAAAATAGAGGACCTTCCACTTCCAACCAAGAACGCAGGAAACCACCATTGGCCTCTTTGTTTTGGTTGGGGGGTAAGTAGCAATTTTCTTTTCTTAAACAAAGGAAAAAGAACTGTAATTCATATTTACTCCAATGTATCGAAAATCCTAGATAAGTTTCATTCTTGTCACAGGAAAGCTATACTTTCAACTGGTTTTGTCTGGCATATACTTGGCTTCACACTGTTACTATTATTCTTCTCTGCAATTGACTTCAAAGAAATTTAGTTTTTCATCTGAATTCTTCAAAGAAAATTGTGTTTGACTGGATGATCTGATTCAAGCACCGACCATCTAAAAACATCTACAAACGCTGCGGTCTAAAACAGTTGAAAACTATTCAAACAGTACGTTCTACAAGGTGGTCATAAAGGAGACAACTAATGATCAAGAAACCTCAACTCGAGTTGCAACATCACTGAGTTCGAAACTTCAACCTCCTAACTAACAACTATTATGCAGTCAAACCTTCTTTATTCCCTTGATATACAAGAACATTTTAAATCAACAACTCAGGAAGTCCGTCAATAGAACTCATACCGATTCAACATGCTACTGCCAAAAGACATCAAAGTAGATAAAGCATGTTTCAAACATAAGTACCATCAAGACTAAGGACTTCAATTGGATTAGTAGTTCTAATCAGATTAGCTCATATTGTCACTGTCTGAATGAGCGCAAACGAGAGTGGAATAATATCATCAGTGAAACGAGGCTTTCTTCTGCTTACAAGTTCCAGTATTTACTTCTAAGGCACTCTTAGGGAAAAGAAATGTGCTAATCCCAGATAGAAAGGTTGATTTAATGACTCAGAGAAGAGGGTTAATCACCCCAATGATCTTAAACGTTCTTTGATGAATGGAGGCTCTTAAACAAAGCCATTATGAAGATATAGCCACGCAGAGCTTTTAAAACAGAAATACGAAACTACACTCTGATCGAAACATGAATCCGCGGCTCGGTTCAGTAGAGCTATTCGAGAAACAAGATAACAGACAAGAAAACTAAAAGCGGACGCATTTCATGATAACAGTAAGAATAAAGTTCAACCCAGCAGGATCAACTTAAGTAAACAGGGTCATATTCATTACATTATACGGGTTATAGAGTTAGAAAAAGCCCATTTCATTTAAGTTCAGGATCATGAAAACACATACTAATATGTCCATCAACAAAGGGGAGAAGATTCAGAGAGTTGCGCCTCCAGTTTGATGCAACATTGCATCAATTTCATCACCATCTTCCATCTCCAGCTGAAGCAAAGAAGAAGAATTGTTAGAAAATAGAAAAATTTATTACTGAGCAATGAGTACTAAGCAAATGAGCAAGCAGGATGAGTGGGTTTGTTCTGTCTTATTGTTTCTTCCCCCTTTTTTCTTTTTTCTTTTTTCTTTTTCCGGCTTACTCCACATTGTGCGTGTGTGTGTGTGTGTGTGTGCGCGTGTGCGTGTGTGTGTGTGAGAGAGAGAGAGAGAGACCTCATCTGGAGTCTGCTCCCCACGAAGACGACGACCATCAAACAAGAAGGCAATTGAATTGAAATCAACTGACTGCCTGTCACAATATGCATTCATCAATTTTTTTAGCTGAGTGCTTCTTTTGATTCTGAAAAAGACCTCGTTCCCATCCTGCAACCAATAAACCAACCAGATCAATCACTGTCAGCCACTTTCCTCCTCATTAGTGAGTGCATACATACATTTTCTGAAATTTTAATAGGCTTCCATAATCCATACGACGATGACAAAAAGAAGATAAAAAGAAGGGAAAAGGAACCAAAATGTCCATACAGCTCATTAATACAAGCTGATGTGGGGGTCAATCACACTATACTTCTCCTGGCAAAAGACAAGATTGTAAGGATTAGCAATGAAAATTAACCCCAAAACCGGAGGGTAGGTTTCTAATAATGGTTTTTTCCGGCCAACCCAGATTTATCTTGTCTTAACACGGAAAAGCACATGGCTACATGTAATTATTGTTGATACTAGATAGTCCTCTTTTACAAAAGCCAAAGAAACAAATCATCAGTTCCATTCTTTTGATTACTTCTAAAAGGAATCCCACAATCACCATCGGAATCTACCACTGACAACTACAGGGATCACACCATGATCCGTTACATCCACAATGTGCTGTTAACCTATACTATGGTTGGTTTAGCATTGGACAAACAAAATTTTGTACAAAATCTCAGGCTTAAATTTACCCCGAAACAATTTAGAAACAATTTACCACAGAACAACTAATAAATGCTATACCAATACCATCCACGCTTCTACAGGCACCAAATGTTTGTATATTTGATTGAAATTATCATCTTCAACCCAAACAAAAGAAGTGACAAGGTAACTTTTATTATATGGAAAATATCTTTCTCATCCCAAAACACTACCTGGATGCATTATTCTTAAATAAATTCTTTGCAAAAGAAGCCTGAAAATGTAATTTCATCAGTTCTCTGAGTTAACAGAAAAACTTAATGAAACACAGTACAATATTTATATATCTTTTTTTTGGGTAGATCAACTGAAAAAATAATAGCACCCAATCGCCCTACTCCGAATCTGGCATTAGGTGTTTTGTTCCTTTCTCTTTTCTTTTAATTCAATCTCTTTTAGAAGCTCCTTTTAGTTAAGACTTTTTTTCGAGGAAGGATACTTAAATATCTTCTAGTTAAGACTTGCAAGCAGATTAGCACTTAAAATGAGGTTTTTCATGCTTTGGCACTTACAGCTTTCACTTCATGAAAAAGGGAAAAAAAGAAAAAGAAATTTTGAGGTAGTCAAATTGTAAGAGGGTGCGTTTTAAATCAGGCACAATGAGTTAAAACAATATTGTAAAATAGGTTAACATAAATGCCTTACAAGACAGCAAGCTTATGATTAAGAAAAAGTCGAAAAGATTGTATAGTTTTTTGATAATTGCACACAAGTGTGTATCCTAGAGGTTTGTATTGACGACCATGGGAGACCAAGGTTCAAATTCCGCAGAGGCTACAATACTAAGTACTTTCTTACCCATACGAGCAAAAATACAGGTAACATTCCATAATTATCATGGATTGGTAACCTAGAAAATAGGACAAATAAGACGCTACAACCAATTAAACCACTTAAAATTCTTTCTATTATATAAACTCGCTCCTTCCCAAGTTATGTGATGATATTTCATTTTTACTTTTTCCTTTCTATATATTTGGAAACAATTTAGCAAACGTTATATGTAGGTTATACCCTGCTAGTAAAACTACTGAAAATCAAACAGCGATAAGCAAAAAATCAGAAGATTCTAAAAGGATCATATTCTAAAACTAAACGAAACGAAACCCTAGGTTTTCAATCCGCTATATACATGTGTGTGTGTGTGCGCGCGCGTGAAAGAGAGATAGAAAAGAAAACCTGGCCTTTGACTTTGAGATTGATGTGAACTTGATCGCCGCTGGGCTTCTTGTCTTCCTCTGCTTGCGACATTTCTCTCCCAAAAAGCTCTTCTCTCTCTCTCTCTCTTTGGCAAAAGCAATAGAATTATTATTTCAAAAGTACAGGAGGGAGAGGGTTTTATCTTTTTATATAATATTTGGACTCTATTGGTCGCGGTGACACAAGGCTTTTTAATAGTCATTGGCTTAAAAATCACGCACCTTTTTTCATTTGTTTTTTGAGTTCCACAAAATCCCCCTTAATTATATTATTATACTTCATACATTAAATTTCCCTTCTTTCATCTTTAAAGGTAGGGCTGTTTGGATCGGTTCTATTTGATTTTTGGATTTCGAATTTCGGATATTCAGATTAAATATGAGTTAGGTTTTTTTAAAGTTTAGAGATATTTGATGCCTTTCAATTTAATAGAACTAGAATGAAAAGGTACAAAATTTTGCAAAACGGACAATTGAATAAGCACATGCAAAATTTGTCCATCTAACAAAACTTGTGAACAATTGAACAACACAAAGATTTGTCATCAATAACTAAGTCAAAGCTCACTGCGGAAGACCCTAGCATGAACCGCGTTATCGGAAAACCCATAAATCGTTATATTTCCTATGAAGCACCCAACAATGTTACAACCGAGATACCCACTCTGAAGAGACCTTCTATAAATCTAAAGATTTTTCTCTAACCTCTTGATACTGGAATGTAGATTTAGCAATGATATGGATATATTGCAAGTTCCAGCACCATCCCATGAAAATCTCATATCTTAGTCATGTACAATTCTGGGGAACCCCTCAACACTACATATATACCTCAGACCCAAGACTGATATTACACTTGCCCCTGCAATCTGATCGTCGATAGTAGACTCCTCACTTGGTGCGGAGTCATAGGGCACAACATCCGATGATACATATTACCAACCTTCATAAGCTCATACAGCACCAGTCAGATACACGAACCAGTTACATCCCACACTTGAACAACTGAAGATCTACCAACACGGCTGCATCCTTAGTATAGACAATACCTCGAGACAATGATCGAGCATCTATGGCCCCCTCGTAGCCCATTCACAACATTACAAACCATCGGAGCATAGTTGATACCGAGCACGCAACATCATATACTAGTGGATGTAAATGGATATAAGATATATGCTTCAAGCTGAATCAATGTCGCATGATAAGGAATGAAAAGAGTTGTTCCTAATAGTTTTGTAGCCTCTCAAAGATAAGTACAGACTTCTTCGAACCGATCTGCAAGTCTCTACTTAATTTGCTTATGACTCGTAGCACCTATAAACCTAGAGCTCTGATACCAACTTATCATGACCTCAATTTTCCACCTTAGGATATCTTGATGGCACATAATCTCTAAGACTAGGTAAGCCTAACACATGTTGATTTAATAAAGTATTGATTTATTTAATCACTTATAATAAATCATTAAATGACATACATATCTGCAAGCATCCAATAGTTATACATTTTCCAAAATCGGTAGTACAGAGTCACAAGCACTACTAAAACACACTAGAATTTTTAAACACAATACTGTTTTGAATTACAATTTAACAGTAGCATAATGAAGTAAGATGGTGACTCTGAGGCCTGCGAACAAGCAGGTATACCTTGAAGCCTCCCGCCGCGCAGATACAACTCTCAACAACACAATCAGAATACTTGAATCTGCAAAACAATACACAGAAGCGTAGCGTGAGTACACAACAACGGTACCCAATTAATATCAAACCTAACCTCGATAAAATAGTGACGAGGCTAGGTCAAGACATCTAATAGATATAGAAACCTGTTCAAGATATATTGATAAGATAACAATGGAAATAACATCAATGTAAGACCAACGGCAGAAAAATTATTGATTTATAACTAACAATGAAGTAATAGAAACATAAATGGCAGCAAGTAATAAACGAGTATAATAAAGAAACATCATAATCAGAACACCCGATGAGATGTAAATGAACTCAAAGAAAAAAACGGATGACAACTCAAATAATCAAACTCCTCCTAACGCATGGACTTACAACAAGAATTACTCCAAGGCACCACACCTCATAAACCACAAGTCATGAACCACGATTTTCAAATCTTATACATATGGCACCGCGTGCCCACAATAACAATCTCCTTCGCACGGCAAAGCCCACGTGCTACCATGTACTTTGCAACCGTGATAAATATTAGTTTAGATGAACGAAAGATATATTTAGACATCATAAAATATAATAATAATCTTGAATAAGGTAAGGTGTCAAATGAAATAATGAATTTATTTTAGAAATCAAGTAAAGTAAAATAATATACAATTTGTACGAAACAGAGTATAAGATGGGTTTATATTAGAAATCAATAAAATTGAGTAAAAGTATCATTTTTAAACAAACCAAAACATAAGTTAAATTAATGAATTAAATATAGAATTTGTTAAAGAAAAACATGATAACAATTTTAAGTAAGGTAAACATCTAACAGGGTGATGAATATAATTTGAGAACCCAATTATTGTGAAAGTGCGACAACCATTTAGATTAATAAGGCATCGAGTGAGATAACGAGTTCTATCTTAAGAGACATATAGAATAAAGTATTTAATAATTCTTTTATTTAAAACATTAAGTTACCAACAACTCAACAGAATATGATATAGTGACTCTACGCAATTAAATTCACATTTATAATTAATTCACCAAGTTATAACGGGGGCACAAATTGGCATGTTAAAGCAACACAACAAATCACGTAGAATGCATGATTCACACAAGAAACCACAATCGTTCCAACATGAAGATAACAACGAATAACCAAATACAATCAAAATGTGGATGAATGATTGAAGAAAGAACAATGACTGTTCAAATCAACAAGTTGTTCAAACATGGAATGTACAATGAAAATCATAACCGAGGTATCGCCTCGTATTCACATTTCACAATTTTAATTACAATATTTCCTTATATCACCGCGTGAGACTTACATTTAGTTTTAAAAATTATTTTTTCCCGAAATAGCTACACGCGTTTTTAGCCTACCTTATCTCACCGCATGGCTTCAAGTAGTTTCCCTACTAGCAACACGCGTATCAAGCCTACCTTATCTCATTGCATGCTTATCAACCCCTAACCTTATACCACTGCATGCGTATCAATATCATAATACAATTACAACTCGCACCACAAGTGCCCATATGCCACAACTTGCCACAAAGTCAACAACATCAATACTTCCACAACAAATAGCCCATGGCTCAACCGCAATGTGTACAAGAATTTCAACAATAACAAAATGAAAGATAATGCTCAACTAGGAAGGTTATCTAAACAATTAATAACTTTGCCTCAATGTGATAATGACTATTACAACTTCAACACCAATAACTCAACAAGATGTTATTTCATGAAATAACAAGTTCAATTAAAAGTGATTCAACAATTAAGAGGTAACAAGACAATAACGAAGTCAATAACTTCAACTAAAGCATATAAGAGCAAAATAACAAGTAAGAGATAGAACAAGTGCTAACAACGTCAAATAGAGCATGTAAGAATAAAATAGCAAGTGGATATATAACAGGTTATGATAATTCAATTGAAGGCATGGAAAGAGTCTAGATAATCTACACCGGTCAAATACCAAATATAGCCTGTGTACCCACTCGTCACCTTGCATACACGGCTTTTACATAACACAAATAACACAATCAACCCAAATTCTAATGGGTAGTTTCCCTCACACAAAGTTAGGCAAGATACTTACCTCAACTAGGCCAACTCAACCCTCCAAAATAGCTTTTTTCCTAAATTTTGCCTACACACGACTCAAATCTAACCAAAAATGACTTAATAACATTAAATAATGCAAGAGAAACCAATTACAATAAATAAAGCTATGATATTTATATTTCTCCAAAAAGTCAACAAAAGTCAAAGCCAGGCCCGCCTTGGATTCCAAATCCAAGCTTACCCAAGCGAAGACCGAACTAATACAAGCTTACACGAATGAAAACCGACTCAATCGGAGTTCGATAGCTCGACTAATTCGCCAAAATATCGCCCATGGGTGTTCATAACCCAAGAGTTTAACCCACACTAGTTGGGTCTCATATCTCCCGAAATATTTCTCCAAAACTCGCCAAATTCGAATATGTTGTTCTCCTAATATAGGAGAACAAAATCTCCAAAAGGCATCGAAATAAACGCCTCTAACTCATTTTTAATTTTTAAAATTAAGGACATAACCCTAGGTTTTGATTTAAAGAATTAAATGAGTTTTCAATTAAAATCATGGATTAAAGCTTAAACCAAGGGAATGAATAAAAGAAAAATACTTAGGTTATGGTTTAGATATTACCCCATGAAAGAAACTTGAAGAATATCATTGAATTCTCCCAATCCCAAACTTTCAAGATGAGAAAAACTCCAATATCATTAATAGCCAAAAAATGCCCAGTTATTTTGCCTCGTTTATTATAACAAACGATCCCGAAACTCTCTTTTGATACCTCCAATGGATTCGTCGTAAAGTTCTATTCAAGTTAGGCTTTTGAATCACTCCATTTGACCTTATAATAAAGTAGATATGTTGGTTTCAATATTTGAAAATAGTACAGATTTTTAAATACGAATTCAGTGGTAATTTCGTAATTAATATGAAAAATCTAGCAAACCAATTCTTAGCAAAATGACCATAAATTACTCATACGATGTAGAAACTTAATGATTTTAATTGTTATGGTTCCAAAATTACGATACGGATATAATGGTTTAGTCGAATCACGAATCAAAGGTCGTTTGTTCAATATGGTACTCAAATCGACGTCGAAATCGAAAACAATCACTATACAACCCAAACTTATCCAAAATTCATCGGAATTTAACCTAACTTTGTGGACATGTCTAAAACCATCATACAAACTTATTAGAATAACTAAAACCCGATTCCGGGTCTGTTTACCCAAAAGTCAAACCTTGGTCAACTCTTCCAACGTAAAGCTTCTAAAACGAGAATTATTCTTCCAAATATATCCTAAATCGCTCGAAAATCCAAACCAACCATACATGCATGTCATAATACATAATATGAAACTACTTAAAGTCTTCAACCACCGAATGGAATGCTAAAGCTCAAAACGACCAGTCGGGTCGTTACATTCTCCCCACTTAAATATGCGTTCGTCTTCGAACGTGTCAAGAGTCATTCCAAAGCCATCAAATCGCCATATACCCTTACCATACACATAACCATGGGTTATCCCATGTCACCCAATCCATATAAGCCCGACAACACCACCTAACAGAGGATCTTTATTTCAACCTTAGTCCATAAACCTTAAAACCCAAATCTTCAATATCTGAAACTCATTATATGACCCGATTTTTGCATCTATGCACCGTATAACTCTGAACAAGTTGTATCAATCCATAACCATATCTCAAGACATAATCACATGATATACTACATAACCCAAATACTCATAGCAATAACTTCTGGCCGCAATAGTTGCTCGATAACCCATCGGTAATAAATCCCATATCAACTAAAACCTTGTTCTGAACCTTCGTATATTGTCGATGATGAAAGAAACATACAGAAACTCATAACCACTCATCAAATTAACAAGTCGTGGAACTCTCTTGCCAGATAAGAACCATAGCCAAAATCTAAGCCGGCATGTGACACAATTCTTGCAAACATATCTTAATCAAATTATATGGCACTCATTTCAGGCCCAATAATCTCACATTATCCAGTACAAGTTACTCAACCGATCTGTCACACAAATCCTACTTAGAGACACATACCATGCAATCTGTACACTAGCGAACAATAACTCAAATATACCCAATTGTAGAAAGAGAATGAAAATGAAGAAATCATTCCGCCGCCGGCTCAACAGATACCACCACAAAACCCAATGCTATCAATCCACCATACAAGGGAAAACATAACACACGAAATAATCACAAAATCAATCAATTATCATGTTGATTTGGCGGTTCTAAAAAATACTTGTTTGACTTTTCTTGAACGTTTCTTCAATAGATTTTATCAACGAAGGCCTTCATCGACCTTTTTTGTTAGCTGTTGCAGAATCGGTGGAACCACCACGGCACCACCACCATCGCGCGCTAAAAATTTGTCTCTAAAAATTACAACTTCGTCTTGAATGTGAACCAAAAATACTTGGAACATTAATGATACTTTTGTTGCATCGACAGGAAGGCGTTCTACAAAATTGTTCTTGAAAATAGAAAATGAAGGTTAATTAACAATTGAAAACTAATCTCTGCAACTGCAAATTGTACTGAGAAGAGAGGTGAATGGGTTTAGAGATAGGAATGAATCATGAAAGAGTGGGATTTAGCTTTTAGATTATTGATAAGATTTTGTTCAATGGACTAAAATGTCCTCAAATTTAATCTAGTGGCAACAACTAATGAGGATATTTTGGAGCATTCAAAGATTTATAAAATGCTAACATACTACAACTATATAGTATGTTATTTATATATATATATATATATATATATATATATATCTTTGCTTTCTTCTTTTTCGAATATTGCTTTCTTTCTTTTCTTTTCTTCATTTCATTTCCCTACAAAATATGCAGAAGCAAGTAGTAGATTGTCTGCTACAGGGCATCCAACCTAATTTACATCATCAAAAAACTGTGGAATATTTTATCTCCTCTTTTTGACAATCAAAAAAAAGTTCAACAACTTGAAAAATAATAAAGAGAAGAAAAATGTGAAGAATAACATTAGAAAATGTCAAGGATATCATCAATGGTGTTGTTACAAAGAGGGCACAAGCCTCTATTCAACCAAAGCTTTCTTGAACAAATCCTACAATAAGTATGTCCGCATGGAATAAAAGCCGCGCCTTTATTCCTGTCCATACACACGCAACACACCCCATCAATGCCTCCCCCTTCTTTATTGTTGATCTCATCTTTATCGTCCATTTCCTCGAATAATCTCATCAACGTCTTGAATTGCATCGTGGGAGTCACACTCCCTATTCGCTCCGCCGCCAACACCATCGCCAAATTCAGCCGTCCTTCGATCATGAGCTCTTCTTCATCCCCGTAAATTTGGGTTTCCTCCTCTTCTTCTTCGACGTCTGATGCTCTCATATTCCAAGAAGGCCCACAACAAGCCAGCCCAGTAAATCCTAGCCGTTTCTTCAAGATCTTCCATAACGTCTTCGGCCTGTTATCACCGTTCATTTTTCTTCTCGTCAAATCTCTTTTTTCTCCGAAGGTTTGTTTATTCCGTTCTATGTTGATATTATATTTTTTGGGGCTTGGAACCCAAAATTTAATAGGAGAAAGACAAAATGAAAAATATTAATCAATTACACCTCAATTCCGAATTAATTGGTTTGAATCTTTTGATCGTTTAACCTAGCCTGCTGTGATCCTTCTTCGTTGAAAACCGAAAATAAGATAAAGTTTTGAAGAGAAGGGCATTACCTACTTGAATGACAAAAAGTTTACGTATATGGAAGAAAAGCTTGGGAAAATGATGAAAATTTGATGATTTTCTATTTCTCCACAAAGAATACAAAAAGGATTTCTTCTTCTCTTCTTCGTATGTTTTCTTCTTTTCCTTCTCTGTGTGAGCAGGAGGAGAAGAAGGAGATTGATGAAGAAGAGGAAGAAGATTAAAATGGAGGAACAAAGAGAAGGCTATGTATGTATGATTATGAAGAGGTTGAAGAACTTTGAAAATAAAAATGGGAAGATTTTGTGGTTGTTAAAGAGGGGGTAACAGCTCATGCATGGACTGAAAAATGAGAATTTGGCAAAGGTTTCACCATTAGAATAAGGGGCATGTGGTGAGTGGTTTAATGGATTTTACTATACATAAAACACAAATTTAGATTGTGACATACAATTACTTTTTTTTAAAAAAATTATATAGAACTAATAGGGATACAAAATTGAACTTGTGAAAAATTGTTTTTGTTTATAACTTTTTGTTTCTGATATTTGACACAATTAACATGTGATAGAGAAATCGACAACAATCATATCTCACAATAATTAGAGCATCTCTACATTAATATTAAAAGGGAAATATAACTAGCTAAAAGGTAAAAGCTAATGTCAAATGCTCCATAAATCATACTGTGCATGAGTTAGTAGCACATATGAAAAGGTAAATATTTTATTTGATCCTTTTTTTAACAAAAAAAATACCATTTTTTACCCAAAAAAAGTAGCTTCGCTTTCTCAAAAGAATGTATATATAATAATAACAGAAGAAATAAATAATCGCAAGACATTAACAGCAGGAAAATAACAAATACAAAGTCGAATGAATGTCACATTCTTTTTTTATCTTCCGTAATGAATATAATATTCTGATTACTGATCGATAAAGAAATTGTCATATTCTGATTCAATGTAAATTAAACCTAAGCTTTCATAACATTTGGACCTAAGTTTCTAATAATTCGGCCAAGGTCTGATTGACAAGAAAAATAACTATTACTCCATCCATTTTAAATTAGATGAGGTATTTTCTTTTTAGTTTGTTTCAAAAAAAATGACACATTTCTAAATTTGGAAATAATTCAACTTTAAGCTCTTCATTTTACTCATTTTACTCTTAATGAGAAGCTTTTATAACCACACAAATGTTATGGCCCCACAAAGCTTTTACCCCTTAAGCATTTAAGACCACAAGTTTTAAAAGCCTTTTTATTTTTTTTTAAATTCCGTGTCGAGTCAAACTATCTCGTCTAAATTGAAACGGATGGATTAATTGTTTGATGGCTTCAATTGTCATTCTGTCAAAGATTGTTCTTGATTGACGGACTGAAAATATGACCATTCTTAAAATGTAATGGCTTTATCCTATTACAAATTTAACAAAAAGATTAATATTTATCTCTTCTTAAGCCGTCTCAAGACGAACTTCATAGTACATGATATATTTGTTTTTCATAGTGCATGATATAAAAGTCTCCTTATGCATATGCATTATATAAACAAAATTACATGAAATTCATACTTTTCCCTTTTTCAAAATTTTTTGATAAGATATTTTAGGTCTCTACAAAAAGGTTGAAGTCCATTGCTTTATGTTATGAATAATGATTTTTCAAAGAGAGCGTTCTATTAGAAAGGGAGTAACTATTTTCTCTCAAATAAAAGGAACAATTGATCAATCATCTTTCTTAAACCATATGTGGAGCTAGCTATGCAACACTCACATGGACAAAATTATAAATCAAACAAATAACCAAATAAACTCTAAACGAAGGAATGTCGTTTGGTGGAGTTAAACTTCAATTATTGTACTGTAATTCTAATCCTTGCTAAACTTAACTGGACTGAGCTAATTATAACTAAACGTTGTACTGCTTAGATTAGGCTGGATTGGTAATTACTTCAAGAGAGTAATTGCTGTAATTATAGTCGAAGAATTTTCGTTTGTGGTTTTGATTTGAGTGAAAACTAATTAAAGCTGTAAACTGGAGCCCAAAAATTTTGAAAATAAGCATGCTTGAACCATGATTATTATGATTGGATTTCATTTCTCCAAAGAAATAAAGAACTCTTATGAATTATGAACCAAATGCTTAATTTGTCATGATACAAGTCAAGCCTCAGTTTTTTGACAAAATTGTAATCACCCAAACATGAGGGTCCCAACTCCCAAGGGCCCTGCAACCATTAGGCATGTCTAATCATTGCTCAAAATTTTCATTTTCTCAACATATATTATTAGTAATAGGTTGGGTTGCTCTGATGGTAAGCACCCTCCACTTCCAACCAAGAGGTTGTGAGTTCGAGTCACCCCAAGAGCAAGGTGGGGAGTTCTTGGAGGGAAGGATGCCGAGGGTCATTTGGAAACAGCCTCTCTACCCCAGGGTAGGGGTAAGGTCTGCGTACACACTACCCTCCCCAGACCCCACTAGTGGGATTATACTGGGTTGTTGTTGTTGTTGTATATTATTAGTAATAGGTTGGGTTGCTCTGATGGTAAGCACCCTCCACTTCCAACCAAGAGGTTGTGAGTTCGAGTCACCCCAAGAGCAAGGTGGGGAGTTCTTGGAGGGAAGGATGCCGAGGGTCATTTGGAAACAGCCTCTCTACCCCAGGGTAGGGGTAAGGTCTGCGTACACACTACCCTCCCCAGACCCCACTAGTGGGATTATACTGGGTTGTTGTTGTTGTTGTATATTATTAGTAATAGGTTGGGTTGCTCTGATGGTAAGCACCCTCCACTTCCAACCAAGAGGTTGTGAGTTCGAGTCACCCCAAGAGCAAGGTGGGGAGTTCTTGGAGGGAAGGATGCCGAGGGTCATTTGGAAACAGCCTCTCTACCCCAGGGTAGGGGTAAGGTCTGCGTACACACTACCCTCCCCAGACCCCACTAGTGGGATTATACTGGGTTGTTGTTGTTGTTGTATATTATTAGTAATAGTTGCAAGATCATTGGATTTGAACTTGTGAAACTATGATAACTTTGGATATACTTGGTATCAAGAGGTCATTTCTTTAAAAACAGAATTTTGATAAATGAGTTATCTCAAGAAAACATCTTTTTAGTGCTTGGTTCGACATAGGAAAATATATATAGAGAGAAGACCGATAATTATAATATTAGCATACATGATAGTATTTTGATAAAAAGGTTTAGTATTAAGATTGATAATATTGTTCAAAAAATTAAAGTTGTGATTTAAAGTTAAGAATTACGATACTTATAAAGGAAAATAACTTCCGCCCAAAAGAGGGAAAAATTATTGGGCTACTTTCATTAATAGCATACTATTAAAATATAATTATAACGACCCGATTAGTCGTTTTGAGCATTTGCACTTTTTCTCGGTAGTTTGAGGGCTCGAGTATCTCCGCATGATGTATTATGATTTGTGTAAATCGTCGGTGTTGGTTTCCAAGTTATCCGGAATCGATTTGGAAGAATGAATTTCAAGATTTAAGTTCTAAGCTGGAAGAGTTGACCAAGTTTGACCTTTTAGCATTGGATCTCGAAATGGAGTTTCGTTAGTTCTGTTAGCTCCGTTGGGTGATTTTGGACTTAGGAACGCGTCCGGATTATAATTTAGAGGTCCGTAGTCGAATTAGTCTTGAAATGGCGGAAGTTGAATTTTTTGGGAAGTTTGACCGGGAGTGGACTTTTTGATATCGGGGTCGGATTCTGATACCGGAAGTTGGAGTAGGTCCGTAATGTCAAATGTGACGTGTGTGCAAAATTTGAGATTAATTGGGCGTGTTTTGATAGGTTTCGACATCGGTTGTAGAAGTTGAAGTTTTAAAGTTCATTGAGTTTTACTTGAGGTGAGACTCGTCATTTCGAGGTTGTTATGCATGATTTGAAGCCTTGAGTAGGTTTGTTTTGTCATATAAAACTTGTCTGCAAAATTTGGCACCATTTGGAACTGATTTGATATGGTTCGGACGCTCGGTTGTGATTCTAGAGGTTCTTGAAGTTTACTTTGATCTACATGCGTTTTGGCGTCTGATTCGTGATTCTAGAGGTTATTTTGATGTTCTTATCGCTCGAGCAAGTTCGTGTTATGTTTTTAGACTTGTATGGGCGTTTGGTTTGGAGCTTCGGTGGCTCGGGTGAGTTTCGGATTAGCTTCGGAGTTTTGGTAAGAACCTTGAATGTTGTTCTGGTTTCATCGCATTTGCGATGTTTTGGTCGCAAATGAGACTACCACATTTGCGAGGTAGTGTTCTCATTTGCGAACCTCGGCTGCTGGGGACTGGATCGCATTTGCGATGAAGTTATCGCTTTTGCGAAGCCTGAAGAGTTTCGCATTTGCGAACTCTGTATCGCATTTGCGATGAAGGCCTGGTCTGCCAGGGGTCGCATTTGCGATGTTTTGTCCGCATTTGCGGAGGTCGCATTTGCGATGTTTTGTCCGCATTTGCGGAGGTCGCATTTGCGAACCCCTTGTCGTAAATGCGACATCTGCATCTTGTTAAATGCTGAGAATTCCGAGACTTAGCTTCATTTTGTTATATTTTGAACCCTAGCTTCAATGTGAGGCTATTTTGTGAAGGGATTTTCATACCAAATCATTGAGTAAGTACCTCTAATCAATTCTCAACTATATTTCATGATTTTACATAAGATTTAACATCAAATTTATGAGAATCTAGGGAAAAATTTGGGAATTTTGTCAAAACTTTGAAAAATAAAAATTTAGGATTTGAGAGTCGAATAGGACTCGGATTTGGAAATAAAATACGTATTTGGACTCGTGAGGCTATGGGTAGTCAAGACCTACCCTTGGACCCGGGTTTTGACCGGACGGGCCCGGGGTTGATTTTTGTTGACTTTTTAGAAATTGTATAAAAATCACAACTTTATTAATTGAAATTGTTTTTCCTTGCATTGTGTGATGTATTTAAGTCATTTTTGGCTAGATTGAGTCGAGCGGCGGTGAAATTGTAAATGAAAAGCTAAATTGAGTATTGAATTAGACGAATTGAGGTAAGTGTCTTGCCTAACTTTGTTGAGGGAATTTTTTCTACTATTTGACATTATTTGCTATATGCGGGGGTGATACATATATGAGGCAACGAGCGTATATGCATGTTCTAGGGTTAACCATGCTCGAGGGTAAATTATGTTATAAATTGTGTCTTGTAGAATCACGTGACCTTCTTGCCTCATGCCTTACTTGACTCCTAGATACTAAGAACACAATATTAAATGTTAGAAACTAAGACTTAGCTTATTATAACTTGATCAAATTTGATAGAATTCTAAGAATACATTGGTGTGTTTAATTCGGTCATCAATATACATAATCATTAATACATTGCTACGGCCGATATTTTTGAGATACTAGATTCTATATTTGTGTTGTAGATCATTTGTGAGATTTGTTGGAATACTTTAATAATAAGATTCTTGCGGGTTTATTGAACTATTGTTGGCTTGGAAAGTTGTGATTGAGATTCATTTGGAATATTCGTTTAAACACTCTCCTTGACATTATTTATGCTTCCTGCCTTGTTTGTCATTGATATACATATGCTTGGTAAGGAAGAGTGTAAAGCACGAAGGGTGATGTCGTGCCTTTGTTTATACATTATCATGTGATGGAGAGTGTAAAATACGAAGGGTGATGTCATGCCATATTATTAAGAGTAAAAGCACGAAGGGTGATGCCGTACCATATTATTGAGAGTAAAAGCACGAAGGGTGATGCCGTACCATATTATTGAGAGTAAAAGCACGAAGGGTGATGTCGTGCCATATCATTTGTGAGTAAAAGTACGAAGGGTGATGCCGTGCTATGTTATGTGAGTGTAAAGAACGAAGGGTGATGCTGTGCCATTTCATTTATATTATCATGCTTTAAATTATCATGAGTTCATGACGCGATGAGTGTTTCCGTGCAGGTGAGGACGAGGGACATGAATTATGTTGTGATATCTTTCCTTTGTGTATACGTTCATGCCGTTACATTGAGTTGTTATTGTTGTATTTATGGTTCTTATGTGACTTGTCGTTAAGGCCATGTTCTTGTTCTTTATCTTATTTATTTTGTGTCACCCATGCCTTCTACTTGCTAAACCTTCAAATACCATGCCTACTTCCTGCTGTCATAATTATATCTTTGTCGTATCTATTTTGATTGCATTTAGTACATGCCTTCTACCGTGTTAGTCATTCATGCTTCTACTTGTTAACGTATAAAGATCATGTGTTCCCCTCTTATTCGTTATATGTGTATTTATGCCTCTACTATGCTAGTTAGTTGAAGTTACATTCCTTTTCTTGATTGTTGTCATCACCTCTATGCTTTCCGCCTAGTCTGTTACTAATGCCCTTATGTACATTCTCGTTCATTATTACTACTTGCGTATTTCCTACTTTTTCATTACTGTTATCGGCATTTCTGCCATCCGGTTGGTACTATTGTATGTATATTTGGTGAGGGTGGGATAAATGCACGAAGGGTGTTACCGTGCAATTGACTTAATATCAGAGTATATTCCTCACGTTATGAAATTTATGGGGTGACTATTGCGGTTTATTGATTTCGCTCTAAGGAAAAGATTGGTTGAGATATTGGAAACTATTGAATTATGATCTCTTCTAGTACTCTGTTATTGTTTTGTACATTCGTTTCGTGTACTCTATCATGTTATACTGTAGTATAGTTCTATTGCTAGATTTCGGTACAAATTTTTATTAGTGAGCATCTTTTTACTAAAAAGCCTCGTCACTACTTCGATGAGGTTAGACAAAATACTTACTCGATACATGGGGTCGGTTGTACTCATACTACACTTCTGCACCTTGCATGCAGACTTTTGGAGCGGAGCTACTAGTGATGTCGGGAGCTGACCCTGAAGATGTTCGTGCATTCCGGATATAGCTGCTACTTGTCCTTGGTGGCTTTAGATTTTGTTAATCTGTTTATGTATCTTTCAAACAGATCGTGTAATTATTTGTATAAGCTTTGTAAATTCTAAGTCTTAGAAGCTCATGATTTGTACTACCAGTTCTTGGGTTAATTTGTAATGTCCAGATAATTCTTCACTATTTTCCTATAATTTTATTTGAATTGTATTGTCTGTTAGTTGGCTTACCTAGTGGGTCGAGTTAGGTGCCATCACGACTAGTGGTTTTTGGGTCGTGACAATAATACAAAAGATTAGCATTAATTAATGATTAACAAATATGGCAGTAAAATATTTATACATATAGCAGATTTTATTCAATTCAAATCAGCAAGAATCAAGCTGCTTAAAAAAGCAGTCCTAAAATTTAATATCTTTCCCTATTTCTTCTCTCCATTCCATAACATGTTTTATGTTTTCGTTGGAAACCAATCCATTCCATAACAAATTTTTTCCTTTCCATATATGGACCTTTTTATGCAATGTAATGTAGTGAAATTATACATCTTTATATTCTGATGAAATAAAATATATATATTTCATGAAAAAATATAATGTATGTTTGTGGTATATATACATTATAACTCATGTAATTTTTAGAAAATTTCATGTATATATGCATATGTTGTTTATATACGTCTTTATATTTAAAAATATATCATTGATCCATTCCATAACAGATTTTTTCCTTTTCATACATGGACCTTTTTATTCAACTTTATCATTGCAAAATTATAAATCTGTATATTCTAATGAACTAAAATACATATATTTCGTGAAAAAAATATAATGTATGTTTGTGATATATTATAAATCGTGTGTTTTTTATGAAAAATCATGTATATATGCATATGTTATTTATACACTTATTTATATTTAAATAGATATTATTAATATACCATTTATCTTTTACACTAATATAACGTGCATATTTGTATAAATTATCCGTATATAAACAATATATATGACATATTTTTTTCTATATTCATATTAGTGGCATATTAATATTTTAGATAAAATTTTATGTAAGGTATTTGCTAGCAATATACTTTGAATAACATCAATATAATTATGTATTATGATGTATATATATAAGTTATATATGTGGTATAAATACATATAAAAAATATATATGACATATTTATGGAATATTTACATTGTAAATTATCACAATATAATATACTTGAAATATATTAAAGGTATATTTTGAGTTAAAATAAAATTGTACAGGAAAAAGTTTAAAACTCAAAAAAATAAATACTAAAATTCTCATTGTGCGGAGGAAATTATTTTTGAGATATTCTTCTTTAATCTTTGATATATTTGGGTAAGTGTTATTTATGGAAGAGAAAAAAGAAATTATGGAAGAGTGAGGGAAATAAAAATGTAGCAAAAATTGTATTAGTGTAGAGGGATTCCTTAGTTAACGGAGTTATCAACGTGAAGGTGCTAAAAAGGAAGAAAAACAATGTGCCTTTTTTGGAATAAACAAAGCCTACTACTCATTTATGAGAATAGTTTTTACAAAAGGAGCAACCATGTAAAAATCTCAAAATTTATTATTTTCCTTTCCAGAAAATAAGTCCTTTTTTTTTTTGTTCGCAATAAATATTTTTTTCATACCAAATATACCATTGAACTCCACAGGCGGGACATCTTTCTCCGCTTCATTTCGAAAAGTTTAACTACAATTCGTTTCAATTCTTTGTCTTTCTTTTAGGAGTGTACATGGATCGGGTTGGTTCGGATTTTATCAAAACCAAACCAAACCAATTATATCGGTTTGGATTGATTTGGTTTTGTCGAATTTTTCGGATTTTTTGGTTACATAAATATTATTTCAATCTTGCATTATTAAAGTTATAGATAAAATTTTGATAAGTGAATATATGTTTACTAAAAATTAAAAAAAAATAACAAATATATGATCTATTAAAGTGATCTTACGGGAGAATTTTCTTTAGTAACACATATTAGTTTATTTTCTTAGTCGTCTACCAATAATATTTGGTTGATGTACGTTTTTAGGATTAACCAAATTTAATAATTAAACATAACAATCAAAATGATACCTAAATAATGATATGTTCTATGTAATTTTAGATTATCGAAATACCACTTCAAATTCGAAAAACATATAATACATCTTGACATATGAATATGAAAGAACAAA
Organism: Nicotiana otophora; assembly: GCA_000715115.1. NCBI lineage: Eukaryota > Viridiplantae > Streptophyta > Magnoliopsida > Solanales > Solanaceae > Nicotiana > Nicotiana otophora. The sequence goes on along the minus strand of AWOL01S0026187.1, from coordinate 397,534 downwards.
GAGATGATTGACGCATTTCAATAGCACATAATAAGAAAGTGATACAATCTATTATTTAAAGTAAATAAAAATGAATGCACTTTATAGTTCTATTAAATATTATATCTCATGAGAGGATTTCAAATATTTCTAGACATCTTTTAGATAAAATTCTATATAAAGTCTTAAAATTATATATTTATATGTCGGTTTGGTTCGGATTTTTTTACTCAATACCAAACCAAATAAAACCAAACCTAGTCGGGTTTTTTAATCGGTTTGGTTTGACTTTTCGGTTTGGTGCGATTTTCCGGTTTGGTTTGTACACCCCTACCTTCTTTCTGTTAATAGACTAATCAAGCCTAGTAGTAAAATTGTATAACTTCCAAAGACAATAAAATCCAAAATTTTGAGTATTTAATGTCTCGATTGTTATTTTGAGAAACATTTCAACAACGCTACAAGAAAAAATTGCAAGAGTTCCTCTTTCTCTTTTCCTTTTTATTTTTTCAATTCGACTTCTGTGAATTTCTTTTGACTACCCAATTATTATGAATAATATCAACTCATGACTTATTGTTCTAGAGTAGAAACATATCGGAAATCAGATGTGTATTCTTATTTACTAGCAATTTAAGATTCGTGTTTGTTTCTTTGTGAATGATTTCTATGGGGAAGGATTTCAAATACTGATAAGCTTTGCTGCTTTGCTTTTCTGGACAGATTACCATTTTATTCTGTTCCTATTTCCTCCTTGTTCAGCAGAATTTGATTCTCATTTGTCCTTTCCATGCTCCTTAACACAGCTACAAATTTTGTTCTTTTTTTTTTTTGTAATGGAAAAAACTGAAACTTGTAATACTATTATCCTGTTGTTTCTAACTACTTAGATATTAATTTCTGAACAATTTCAATTGTTGTATGCTTGATCCATCTCTGGGGCTGTCATATTGAATTATTGACTGTCGAAACGCCAATAGGACAACTATATTAATTCTTTTCCTCAACCAAAATCAAGTTGCATAGGGAGAAATATGTTAAAGTGGTAAAGAGAAATATGCTAAGAGTGAAGATAGTTAGAACTACAGTGGCTCCAGAGAAGCAAGAAAATACTCTTAACAAACTGCAAAGCCAAGATTTTCCAATCCTCTTCCAGATTACACACACGAGAAATAAGAACGAATTATATCAGACCAAAAGAGAGTATAACGCATTGCTTACAAAACCATCTGGCCAGCTTACCTATCAACATTATAACTTTCTCAATATATTCAATGATATATAAAAGAACTAACGAGCACCCTTAAATGAAATATTAGAAGGAAAACAATGTTCCCAAATTGCTTTTTCCCTAGCAAGATTGAGAAAATTAGATGTTCTACAACAATAAATCTCAGCTTTCTTCCCCTACATGCATAAATGCAGTCCTTCCTAATGGTATTTGTGAAGCCATTAGTTGTGGAAGCACCAAAACAAAATGAGCCTCCACATTCCTTTCATAAATCAATGGTGAACACTATTCATGGATGCCCGTGTAAGTGAATTGTTGCAGGCTGATCTTCAAGGTAACAGTCTCTCTCTCTCCCTTTTTCCACACAACACCCGAAAATGAAATAATGGAATCTCCCATACCAATTGAGAGGAGAAAATAAAAGAAATAAATGAAAAGGCCGACTTCAAGTACTGAAGGGAGACCACCAGCTCCAATAAGAAAAGCACCCACGAGTGACTTCAAAAATGTACAATAGCTCTGGATGTCTCTAGGTGTATTCTTCACCATTCAAATCTATGGTGGAGATGGAGATGTTACATTCAACCGAAGATAGGGCGAGCTCAAAGGATCACAGATGATGAATGCGAACAATATTGCACTGAGAAAATGTAACAGCTCCAACCAACAGTGCACTGCACATGTAACTCTAGCTCAAAGAATATACAACAACAACAACAATAAACCCAATGTAACCCGCATGGAAAAGAGAGAATCCCAGTATTCTAGAAATCAACCGTAAGTAAAAACCAAAGGTGAAGCACAACTTCAAGCCAAGAAGAAACTAAAATACCTAGAACCACAACAAGCATATGAAAAATGTCACTGATAAAAGAATCATAGCAAGACTAGTCATAATTAGTGTTTAAAAGGAAATTATTCTCAATTTCCCAAGGGGAAGGCCCGTTTACAGCATAATATGTCAATGAAACAATATGTAGTTTTTATTATAGCACTAGGGCTCTGGAAGCCAAGAAGCTTTAGCACAACAATATTAGGCAATATGTGAGAGATGGTTTTCCTTCTTGGAAATTCTAATCAGTTCTTGTAGACGGAAGAAAGCAGGAATATCCTCTCTTCTTCCTTCCTTCAAACTTAACCATTGGCATTTGCAATAACACATGTTTGATGGATATTTAGATTCAGTGGCAAGCTACTCTCAACAGAAGACTAACCACTTATGCAGAGAAGGGTACTTATGAGTGTTTCCAAGATTAACTTACACATTATTTAATGATGAAAGGACAACTTCACCATTGTAAGCATGAGCTTGACCCCAAATTACCTGAAATGCAGCAATAAAAAGCTCTTATTTACTTTTGATATCGGATGAAAGAGTTATGTTCAAACTAGAGTGTCGCTCCAGAAAACAAAAACTATTGGAGTCTAACCTTAAATAAAGATATATCCATCAAAATGCTTGACCAACAGTAACTAATTCACCATAGCCCCTATTAGACCACATGTCGCACATGGTATGTTAGCCAACAAAAAGCATAAGGAAAACAAACTTAAGGCTGAATACCACATTTAAATATACAATTGAATAAAAATAGCCATAGCATTCTACATTGCTTTCTTACAACATCTTAGTGAGCAGGTGAATTACTACATAAATGTATATCAGACACCATTGACTCAGTGATTCTAAAATATAAAGAAGTGAACTAATAACATGAATGAGACTATCCCATAGATAAAAATTCACAAGACCCTTAACCAAACAAATCCTTTTAAAAGTTTCATTAGCAATTATTACCTTGATGAGCTACTTGTATCCTACTTCTAACATCAGATGGCGATAGCTGCGCCCCCGTATGACTCGCTGCCAAAGATGCTGGAGTGAATTCTTTAAGTTCAGTTCCATTCGCTTTTGAACAAGCCTGTATTGAAATGAAAAGACTAAACATATGGGAGCTTCTACGTTTTTCCAAAGCCAGGCTGAATGTAAGTACAAATCTTACCATCTAACAAGGCATCTCTGAATACCCCGAGAAACAGGACGAATGAATGATGGATCCCGTTGTGAATACAGCAGACCGACCTAAAAAGAGTAATCATAGCATTTAGATAGTGTAATAGGCAGAGCATTGATATTTTGATTCTTTTGATATCTTTTCTTTCCCCTTAGGACAGGTCTTTAATTACATCTTTTTGCCGCACAGTGCCTTTACAAATTATAGCAAGAATATTGTGCAGCAAATATCCATAGCAACCACAGGGAAAAAAAACAGAATCAGGACAAAAATGAAAAGCACAGATCCTGATGAAAAGGTGGAATTGACTTATACATAGTACCTCTATTAATGCAATAGCAGAGGGATCATCAAAGATTTCAAGACTACAATCAGCTAGATAGTTTACCTGCAAATTGGAGCAAAGTAAAAAAGCAAGGAAAAAAGAATGACTATATTTTGCTTCATCCCAAAAAAGAATGACTAAGTATCTATGATGCTAGTGGCTCTAAAAGCGGTAATCATATTATATCTACAAAATATAGGTGGCAACTTTTGGAATGTCTTCTTTCCCAATCACAAAAGCACAAATACATGGCATCAACTTTTGTTTTTCATTTTATCCTTTTACACAGCAATTTACCTAATAAGAAACCAGTGTAAGGCCGTTGATCACATAACACATTACCTAAGAAGACATGTGGACCATCACAAAGAGAATGATTCATACTCCTATATTTTGCTGTTATATGATGATCCATGCAAATTCATACTTTTTACAGGTTTTGATAAGTTATAGCCTGTCAGGCCAAGCTGGAAAAATCAGGTTATTTTGAAAAGTACTTTTTTCAAAAGTGCTTTTTGTAAAAGTACTTTTGGAGAGAAGCAGTTTGTGTTTTGGCTAATCAATCTGAAAAGCACTTTTGAGCAATAATGTGTGTTTGGCCAAGTTTTTCAAAAAGTGTTTTTAAGTATCAAATTACGAATAAGGACATGAATAGATTTACTTACTAGTTAATATTATAAGTTAATATATAATCTCAAAGATTTGTTATTAAAGACAATTAAATCTTTTCATTTTATTTAAGAAAAATATGAAAATAAAATTAAAAAGCACTTTAATTCATTTAAAATGATTTGAATGTATTAAAAAATCATTCAACTATAAACGCATTCGCCCCTGAAGTCGCTATATACTAGAAAGCTATCCTAAAAATAAGAAGAAATACTTATACATTAATATCCTAAGTATTACGTTTAAAATAAGTAAGGTTATTTTGGTATATACTTTATTTTGTTAAGGATATTTTTGGTAAGAAGGAAAGTCAAAACTGCTTCCGGGAAGAAAATACTTTTTTTCTGCTTTTCTGAAACTGCTTTTACTTCTTCCCAAAAGCACCCCACCCCCCCACCCCAAAAACAAAGCTTGGCCAAACACCTTGAATTGAGAAAAAAAAGCACTTTTGGCCTTTGGAGAAGCTTGGCCAAGCCGGTTATTAGACTAGTAAGCATCGCAAAGAGGCATCATTTACATGATTTCTAAGTGAAAACATAAAACAAGAGTAGCATGCAAATAATAGATCCACGGTACTTGCACCAATGGAAAGAAATGAACCTCTTTAAATTGAATAATTTAGTGCAATGCTCGTATGATATTAGACAGTTACAGCTAGCACCTGCTTATATGCTTATAAAATAGAACAAGATGAATGATACCCCAAATTCTGCATTCACTAGAGACTGAACAAAGTCCATAAGTTGAATTTTAGCCCACTGACAACACAATACAGGATCATCAGAAGATGGAGGGTGTCTCCAGGGAGCACCAAAACATAGCTTGTCCTTCAGAATTCTTCCACTTCGTGCATCAACTGCAAACTTCTGTAGAATTGACAATGCTCTATCCATGGCAGGATTAACTACTGTTACCTACAGTACAGATAAGAATAGCAGATGAGGGCTTAGACTTCATTGAATATTTTAAATATTTGGCGGTTCTAGTATGCTGCACTTTCAGAATGAAATTTTGAATATTGTACAAATTTAAGAAGTCTGCTCCATTTCATTGCAGTGCTTACACACCTACTGATGACTTGGTTATTCTCTTAATTACTTATGAGCCCCAATCCAGAGCATTTCTGCATTTACTTTTCTGACTATTGTTTTAATTCAACTAAAAGTCCTAATTCACGTGTCCTTCCAAATAAAGCACCCAAACTAGAGAAATTTCCTCAACTACTCATGATATCTCAAGGATGCAAATTGTCAAAACTCTGCGAAATTCAGGATAGTTTCTCTATAATGTATGGGATTGCATTTTGGATCAAGCAAATCAAGATGCAAGGCACAACTCTCTCTAGGTTATGCAATACATAACTGTTGGACATTTAACCATACAACAACCAAAAAAATAAAAAATAAAAAAATAACAACAAACTTAAGGTAATCCCACTTGGATCTGGGGAAGGTAGTGTGTATAGAGACCTTACCCCTACCTTGTGAAGGTAGAGATCTTGGACATTTAACCTTATGAAAAAGAAACCATTTTGACTTGGTAGAGATAAAAGAAGATCAACCAAGTTTCTTGACATAATATATTTACTCATTCATATCAGTTCTCTTCGCTTGTATCTTGCCTATTCGTAGTTGTAGAGTTGTGTACACTATGTAATGGGAGACAATACTAACGGTAATGTGCCAATAAGCTTATTATTACACTAGGTCCATAAAGTAGAAACTCAATAGCTTGCATGAAAGCTAACTTTTGACCTTATACATGAATACAATACGGAAAACAAAATAAGACTTGCATAGTGACTCATCTGCAAGCTCAAATAGTTACAAAGTCCAACGCACCTACAGGCTAGCGAGAGAAACTGAAGCATGCCTTTGCTTTTTCAAATGAACTCAAAAGGTGCATCCTGATCAAAACCAATAGGTTTAAGATAATCCCAAGATTCAAAGGCGAGGTGTTGGAGACCATTGAGGAGTTTCAGGAGAGGGGAGAATTTGAAAAAAGCCTCAACGCATCTTTGATTGTCATTATTCCAAAACGCAAGGGTGCAATGAGCACCAGGGATAACAAACCTATTAATCTAGTGGGCAGCATCTATAAGATTATATCTAAGGTGCTTTCCAATAAACGTACGAAGGTTTCGGACGAGATTGTGTCTACTTCGCAAAATGCTTTTGTGGAAGGTAGACGTATACTGAATGCAACATTGCTGACAAATGAAGTGGTAGATTCTAGAAGAAAGCAAGGAGTGTCAGATACTTTGTGCAAATTGGATCTTGAGAAGGCCTATGACCATACAAACTGTGAGTTTCTGGATCTTATTATGTTGCAAATGGGCTTCAGAGTAAAATGGAGAAAGTGGATCAAATTTTGCATTTCTACAATTGAATAAGGTAGTCGATTCTTGTGAAGCAATTCGAGAGGCTTGAGACAGGGTGACTTGTCATCTCCTATGCTTTTCATTTTAGTTATGGAGGCTTTGAGTAAGATGATGGATAGAGCAGTGGCGGGCGGATATTTAAGACGTTTCAGTGCAGCAGTTGGGACATGGTACCGTGCGGATTTAACATTTATTGTTCGCGGATAACACTTGGGTTTTTGTGATGCTAATAAGACTCAGTTGGAATACTTGGGACATGTGCTAACATGGTTTCAGGTGGTGTCGGGCCTTAAGATCAATCTTAGTAGTGCAAGATCATACCAGTTGAAGAGATGGAGGATGTTGAGACTCTAGCACACGTTTTGAATTGCAAGGTTGGGGCTCTTCCCACTTCCTACCTTGACTTGCCACTAGGTGTTCCCAATAAAGATCAAGCTGCATGGAATTCGGTAATTTAAAGAGTTGAGAAAAGGCCTGCAGGTTGGTAGAAAAGATATTTTTCCAAAGGAGGAAACTAAGTGTTTCTCAGGAGCACATTACTGAGCATTCCCACATATTTCATGTCTGTGTTTCAGGCCCCGATCAGTTGGAAAGACTTCAAAGGAACTTTCTACGGGATTCAACAGATGGGGCGAGGAAGTTTCACTTGGTGCAGTGGGAGACTGTTACGTCTCCCAAGTGCTGGGGTGGGCTTGGTGTTAAAGATTTGAGGGCTTTCAATAAGGCCAATGGTTGTGGAGATTTGGGATAGAGGAACATACTTTGTGGAGAGAGGTGATAGCGTAAAAGTACCAGGTCTTGAAGGGCTTAGAGGACTATAAAATATTACTATGCCTTATGGATGCGGGTTGTGGAGGAACATTCTGAAAGGATGGGAAGAGTTCAGCGGTTTTGTGTCTTTCAGGGTAAGGGGTGAAAGGAGGGTAAAATTTGAGGGACAAGTGGGACAATACCTTGTGACTTGCATTCCCAAACATTTTCAGAATTTCATGCCAAGAGGAGATGACAGTCCAACGAGTCAGAATGATACAAGATGGAGAAGTCTTTTTGGGATTTGAGGTTTACAAGGATCTTTCAGGATAGGGAAGTAACAAAATTCAAAAACCTAGTTAAGTTGCTTCATAAACATGGAACACTACAGGACAACCACGATGTACGGAGGTGAGGCGGAAAACAACGGGGTATTTTCTGTTAAATCATTTTATGAGAAACTTCTGGTTAGGGAGGAGGCTGCATTTCCACAGAGATCAATTTGGATATCTAAGGTTCCGAGAAAATTGTGCTTTTTCACATGGCTAGCTACAAGAGGGGTGATGTTCACGGCCGAAGGTGCTTTATATGTAAGGGCTTGGGTGAAGACGTTGACCATCTCCTTTATTATCGAGTTGCCTCGAGGCTATAGTGCGAAATTTTGTGTTTGTTTGGAATGAATAGGTGATGGCAGGCACCATGAAGAGCTCATGTTCGGTTGGAATTGCAGTAGGTGGATGAGAAGACGCAGGGTTTGGGATGTTGCTCTATTTGTGCTTATGTGAGTTATACGGAGAGAAAGAAATAGGAGAGCTTCTGAAAAATATGAACTTTGTTCAATTAAGAAATAGCTTTTTATCCCTTATTTCCTTTTGGTGCACCCATAAGGATCCTTTTGGCATAGAAGATTGGGTGTCTTTTGTAGTAACCATATCTTTCTATAGGTTGTTCTACTATTTGATTACTTCTTGTATACGGGTGTTTTGTACCCAAACATTTCGATAAAATTCTTACTTTATTAAGAAAAATCGAGATTTGGTTTTACTTTGGTGTTTTGATGTAAATTTATCTGCCTCACAAACATCAGCTTGTATACTTTTTAAGATAAAACCTCCACCACTGAAACAAGTTAAAACCAAATGCAATGGAAATTGTAACTTATTCTGGAACTTACTTGAAGATATGCCAAGTATGCATCCACGATATCCTCAAATTTACTGCTCTTCTCACTCATGACCCTAGATTCAAATAAATATGAGAGTGACTTAGTTTGTGATAATCATTTAGAATATGGCTCACGCACAAAACTGTTTATCGTAGAATACCACATATGTTAACAGAAAATGAGAATTTTTGACATATTTAACTCTTTTTTTATAACTGAGAAACCCCTGAGGTCCGTGATGCACGGTTCGAAACTAGGTAGGTAATGAGTCTGCTCCTCTACTCTTCTCCACTTAAATACTAGGCTTTTGTCTGCGCCTTGTTTCAAACCCATGACGTGCGCATAATCCACACATCACAAGCTGCGTTCTTACCACTAGACCAAAGCCTTGGAAACCAATTCAAAGAAAAAGTACTATGTAGCACCACCTATGATGACTGGTTTAGAATTCACACTAGAAACATAAAGATAAAGAGAGCACTTGCTTTCCTCTGGTAAAACATGTGAAAGATTAAGTGTTATATGACAATGATCCTTACATTAGTCTACCTCCCCCCGAAACCCTTTCTTTTTCTTTCCCAAAGGTCAAAGTAATAGGTAAATTGCAGCAGATCACATGCCATAGGAAGCTATTTTGGAAGTTAAAATATCTGTCCTTAGGCATATGACAACATATTATCACAAAATGACCAGTGCTCTTAGCTTCTCCTAGAAAAATGGTTTATACTAATATACCTATGAAACTGGTCAACCACATTCCCCTTCACTGTGGAGTGCATATATTGAATTTCTATGTTCTCATAAGAAAAGCAACCCCAGATAAGCAATATATTTTATTGACTAAATTTCAAGTTACGTGACAACTGCAAGACTCTATTGCTGCAGATCAATTATAATACATGAACAAGCACCTATAAGTACTTACTTCTGGTAGTAATTACTTAGCTTGAGTGCATAAACCTCAAATAGATGTCTCGGATTCGGCCCTAGCACCTCAACAATCACATTCCACTGCAGAATAAGTATGATCAATATTAACCTAACAAAAAATCATCTTGATGACATAACTTAAGCTAAAAAGCATATTTTTATGATTGTATTTTTCTGGTGTAAAGAAGATCATACCTCTGACTGACTAAAATAGTTGTCAACCATATGCATTTTAGCTTCTGCAGGGGTCCACCCAAATGTCTGCATTTCCAACAAAGTGAGATGTACCATAGTTCACATAAAATAAGCTAGTTTTAGCTAGACCTGTAAGACAAACAGAAACCATGCATACACAAATTAATTTGCAGAATAAATTTAACTACTGCAGAGAAAGATGACTCAGGCATCACTTCAACGAAGAAACCTGTCATTTAATAAGTAATATGAAGAGGTAAAGCTAAGAAAATCATGTAAGAAGCCCGCAATTGAGAAAATCCTTTTATATTTACAGATCCCATCAAGACAAGGCCGGAAATAAAGGTTTAAGCTGGATCAAGTGCACCTTAACAAATTTGCAATTTACAAGAGCATAATATTGAAACAAGTGCACAAAAGGTTTACATCCTTTTGTTTTCATGATAAGCTATAGGCAAAAGATTCGCACTCATTGAGAGATGGAGTAGCAAGTTCGAATAATTCTGATGTGTTTACCTCACGTGAGATGAAAATATCCGGAAATCCAAAATCCATATAGGCACGATATGAGTAGTAACTGCAATAATTTTCTTGTTAAGTGTTGAATCTCCAAATTGAATTAAAAGGAAATTAAAGATAGTTCCTCAGAGCATATAACAGTCACAAATCTGAAAATAACTACTGTAAGGCTGGTGAGATAGCTAGTGTAGTTTTATTCTGCAAAGGCAAGATAATTACATTGCAAGTGTTTTTTTTTTTATAAGGTAAATTGTATTAATCAAAAGGAAAAGAACTCCCATATACACGAAGTATACCAAAAAGTACAGAATTTACATCAGAACATGATTCTCTACAAAAGACGCCCATACAAAAGACGCCCAATCTTCTATACAAGTAGGGGCTAAATGAGTGCACCAAAAAGTGATCAAAGATAAAAGACTATTCTTAAGATGTGAAAAAGGAGACTCAATCTCCTCAAAGCTCTCCTATTTCTCTCCCCCCATACTATCCACATGAGAGCTAACGGGGCGAACTTCCACGCCTTTTGCTTTCTTCTTCTACGGAAACCGGCCCAGCTATATAACATTTCCTTTACAGTGCTTGGCATCACCCATTGAACACCAAAAAGATTCAGGATTGCCCTCCACAAAGCCGAGGACACAGGGCAATGCAACAAAAGGTGATCAACTTCTTCCCCTGAACTTTTACACATGTAGCACCAACTAACAAGTGTAATTCCTCTCTTTCAAAAATTTTCAGCGGTCAAGATCACTCCCCTCGCCGCTAGCCATGCAAAAAAGCACACCTTCGTGGGCGCCCTAGGAATCCAGATCGAGGAGTATGGAAAAGCGGTCTCCTCTCTCACCAACATACTCTGGTAAAAGGACTTTACGATGCACAAACCATCGCCACGCAAACTCCATCTCCAAGAGTCACAAGATGGCTGGGGCCTGTCTTGCCCATATAGCAGTATCAACAAATCTTGGAGCTCCGCAATCTCCCAATCTTGCATGTCCCTTCTGAATGAGAGGTCTCATACTACCCCCTTCATGCTCCTTACGAATCTGTTGGACCATCAATTCCTTCTGGTTTGAAACTCTGAAGATGTGGGGGAAGGAGACCCTCAGAGTATCCTCTCCACACCAACTATGATTCCAAAAGCTAATTCTCCTTCCATCTCCCACCTTGTAAGTGATGTTACCACTGAATGCTTCCCAATTCTTCGTGATGCTCCTCCACATACCACACCCGAAAGGTGTTGTGATTGCCTTGGTCCTTCAACCTCCTCCCGTGGAATCGTACTTTTCTACTATGACCTCCCTCCATAGAGCATGCTATTCTACCCCGAATCTCCACAGCCACTTCCCCATTAAAGCTCTGTGAAATACTCTAAGATCTTTCACTCCAAGTCCACCCCACTTCTTTGGGGAAGTGACTGTCTGTCAATTCACTAGATGAAACTTTCTAGTTCCATCCGCTGCATCCCAAAGAAAATTCCTTTGAAGTCGCTCCAGTTTTTCTGTGATGCTCACTGGTGCTTGCAACAGGGATAAGTAATAGGTGGGCATACTCGATAAAGTACTTTTAATAAGCACTTCCTTACCGCCTTTTGACAAATACCGTTTCTGCCAGCCTGCTAATCTTTTTTCAACCCTTTCGATCACTGGATTCCAAATCGTAGTATCCTTATGTGAAGCGCCCAATGGGAGACCCAGGTAAGTAGTGGGAAGGGAACCCACCTTGCATCTGAGAACATAAGACAAAGCATCAATATTAGCAATCTCACCCACCGAGAAAATCTCACACTTGCCGATGTTGATTTTGAGTCCTGATACTATCTGAAACCACTGCATGACCTGTTTCAGGTAGGTCAACTGATCCATATCGGCATCACAGAAAACTAGGGTGTCATCCGCAAAAAGCAGATGAGAGACTCTTCGGGCACTGAGCACCCCGATCGGAGCTGAGAATCCTCTCAAGAAGCCTCCGCCCGCCGCACGATCCATCATTTTGCTCAGAGCATCCATCACTAGAATGAATAGCATGGGGATAGGGGTCACCTTGCCTGAGACCCCTGGAGCTGCCAAAGAAACCATACGGGCTACCATTAACCAGGACAGAGAATCTGACTGAGGAATTGCAGAACTTGATACATCCCCTCCATCTTGCCCTAAACCCCGTCTGCATCATAATGAAGTCCAGGAACTCCCAATTGACATGGTCGAAAGCCTTCTCAAGGTCCAACTTGTATAGTAAGCCGAGTTCTCTATTTTTCCTTCTGGAGTCTACAAGTTCATTTGTCACCAAAGCAGCATCCAGCATCTGCCTACCTTCCACAAACGCATTCTTGGAGGACGAAACAGTTACGTCAAGAACCTTCTTAAGTCTGTTGGAAAGCACTTTAGAAATAATCTTGTAAATGCTCCCCACGAGACTAATAGGCATGTAGTCTCTGATACAAGATACACCTTCTTTCTTAGGCACAATAGTAATAAAAGAAGCATTGATACTTCTCTCGAAAACACCATTCACATGGAAGTATTCAACGGCTTCCATCAACTCCCCCTAGTTGGAAGAAGGCCAAGGAGAAACCATCAGACCCGGAGACCTTATCACCGGCACAACTCGACACAGCCTCGTGCACCTCCTCCTCCTCGAAAACCCTTTCTAGCCACTCGCTGTCTCCCTCCCCTATATGGCTGAACTCTATTCCCCCCAAAGTCAGTCTCCAACTAACTTCCTCTTTGTATAAGTTCTCATAAAACCCCTACTATCGCCCCTTTTACCTCCTCCTCTCCCTCAATCCTCACCTCATCCACAACTAAGGACTCTATGAAGTTTCTCCTTCGATTTGCAACCGCCACCCTGTGGAAAAACTTGGTATTCGAATTCCCCTCCTTTAACCAGAGCGCCCTCGATTTTTGCCGCCAACTAGTCTCCTGAGCTATTGCTAGCTCGACTATTTCCCTCTTAACCTCCCCCAATCTCGCTTTCTCAGATTCATCTAACTCTCTCGCCCCTTCCCCTCTTTCTAATTCCCCCAATTCATGCATAAGCTCCCTCATTTTAACCTCTACCCTCCCAAAAACCTCCTTATTCCACGTAATAATATCTCCCATGAAGGTGTCCCTGATACCCTGTAGCTTGTCCACCATTCTTTCACCTTGTCACCGAATCATGGCACTTTCAACCATATGTTTTCGAATCGGAAAGGAGCACGCACCCCCTCCCTCTGCATCCATATAGTAAAATAGGCAAATGATCCGAAGTCAGCCTAAGTAAAGGAATCTGCAGCACATTCGGCACCAGCTCATCCCATGAGGGCGATATCAGGAATCTATCAAGTCTAGACTTTGAGTTGGAATCCTCCGCCCTGGCTCAAGTAAACCTTTTCCCTAACAGAGGAAGATCAATGAGAAAGTGATCATTGATGAAGTCAGAAAACTCCTCTATGGCCCTCGAAATCAGACTACACCCTAATCTCTCATCCGGGAATCTAATAGTGTTAAAGTCTCCCCCTAGAACCCATGGAATGTCTCATTCCCCCATCACAATGGCCAGTTTCTCCCAGAAAGCCTCCTTGGACCCTTCTCCTACAGGTCCGTACACTCCCCTAAATCCCCACTCCACCCCACTCACTCTATCTTTGACAAGAGCTGCTAAAGAAAAAACTCTCTTCTTAATCTCCTTTACCTCCAAGCTTCTATCATCCCACATTAGAAGAATGCCCCTGGCACTTCCTACTGATGGGACCCAGTCATATTTTACCCAACTACCTCCCCAAACACTCCTCACAATCACATCCGACAAAACTTCTATTTTTGTCTCCTGAAAACAAACTAGGTTAGCACCCCACTCTCTAACTCCCACTTTGATGATGGCCCTTTTGTTTGGGTCATTCATCCCCTCACATTCCATGAAAGAATCTTAACTTCCATAAGTAACAATATCCCCTTTTTCCCCACCCCCTCTAGTCAAGCTCCCATCCTTCTTGTCACACACCCGGCCTCTTCTCTGGTACACCACTACATCCCCTAAATTATTTTGCTTAACACCTTGACCCAACTCCCTCCCTGCACCATCATAAAGAGATTGTTGCTCAATCTCCCTCAACAGTTCTAACACCCTATCTTCTTTCCCTTCAACAGAAACACCTAGAAACTTCCCAAAGTTTAATAGTTTATCCTCCATCCAGAAAGACATATCCCCTCCTCCAATCCGTGACGAAATTGGGCAGGCGTCTTCTATATGTACCATTTCCTTGCTCCTACCAGAGGAATACAAGACCATAGCATTGCTAGCACTAGGAGTTTTAGGTGCCGAAAGGATCTCACCATTTCTTTAAGGGGCAGCAACCTCTGAAATTAACACCCCGCTGCTATAGGAATGTCCAGAACCACCAGTAGGGTAGCATGGAGGAAGAGAACATGGAACCCTTGGCGGCATATTAACTGAAAGTACTGGTCCGACACTAACATCAATTGGGGCATGTTCAACAATCTCCCCAGAAGAAGAAGAAGCTTTAAGTGTAACCTCAGCACAACTAAGCCCAGGAGCAGGTGAGGGGGCGATGGAACTGGGTCCATCAGAGGCAGGAGGCCGTGGAATAACAACACCATTTTTAGTCGGTGTTGCCCCTGCAGCAGCGGCCATCGTAGAGGGGCACAGGTCACTAGAGCTCGGTGAAGAAGTGCCACTGTGTGAAGCACCATTGGCAGAAGGAGGAGGAACGACTGTTCCCATATGCTTAGGAGCCTTATCAGGCGCAGATTGAAATAATTTGAGCCCCTTAGGATCAATTCTAATGGAATTGAGAAAAGTTGTTAGGCCCATGTGAGGAGGCCCAGGCCTATACTTGCTGAAAACTTGCCCGGCCCTATGATAATTAGAAGAGGATCGACCCATTCTGCCTTTCCAACCCGCATCACTAACCCATTCACGTCTTCTCCTCCTGTTAAAATTTTGTCTTCCTCCCCCAAAATCAAACCCCACGTCTCTTCTCAATCTAACGTCTGATTCCGGCTTAATCCAGTGATCCGGTGAGCCCTCCCCTCCCCTCAGAAACTAATTTCCCCTCCCCTCCCTTCTATTTGACCTTCCCTTTTCTTCCGCCACTATCACTGGCATAAAGATAGGGCGAAATTCAGGGCTCAATCAAACCCTATAACTCAAGTAGCCATCTTCCACCACAGTGGAGACAGGGATTCTGCCCCATTTCCTCACCACAATCATCACTTGCGAGAGATCGTGTAAACTGCAAGTGACATCAATAAAACCTCCACAGATTTCCCCAATCTTCTTGAATAGGTCAAGAAACCAAAGATGCACCGGGAGACCCACCATGTTGACCACCAATGTTTCGCCAGTGAAGCGAGGGTCGAGACACCCATCGTGCTCCACCCATCTGTCTAGATTTAAGAAATTCCCATCGAACCACTTGTTTACTCTGACAAGAATTTCTGAAGCTTGAGACTCGTCGACAAATCGAAAGAGATATTGTATGTCCCCCAGTTGCGATATTTTCAGCCCGTCCTTGACATTCCATGCCTCTGCTGCCCAGTTCCTAATAGCCTCTGGGGAACCAACCCATTTGGAGAAAAACCCAATCAAACAAGATTCCAAGAAACCCTTACGCCTGAGAGTGTGCTCCTCGGATAGCGAGAAGTGCGGCTCCTGCCCTACGTCAAGCTTTCGATTGCATCTTCCCCAAGCTCTAGGGTTGGCCAAGAGGCAGCTTTGATGAAAGACATGTTTTCCAGTTTTCTAGATTCTAGGGAGAAGTAGGAGCTTTTCTTTGTAGAGTCCATCATAACTAACCCAAAAGCCTCGCTAGGAGGCTGACTAAAGAAGAGGAAGTGAGAGGAAGTGAAATCTGGCCGGAAAAAGCCACATCCGTCGTCGGAAAATAGTAAAAGTGGTCGAAAATTGGAGGTTGGTGGATGGGTGGGGTCGGAACAGCCTCGCGAAGAGGCTATCTGAAGAAAAATAGTTGAGATCTGGCATGGAAAGGCGTCATGCGCCGACGCGTGGGTTAGGGGTGGTCGGAGCTCGGCCGCGCGTGACGGCGCGTGGGGTGTCGGATTCCGGAGATTTTTTGGAAGTGTCGCGGCAGGGTTGGCTCTCGGATGGTGGTGGTGGAATCCTAGGATTCATGGTTCTCAGGCACCTCGGGGAGTGTGCCTGGGAGCATATTGAGGACTGGGAGCGTGCCTTTCTTAAAAAGAAAACATGTTGTTATTGATGTGTCCTACACGGGCATCAATTCCTCCTGTCAGACCAAAAGTAGTTATGAATCCTCTTATGCTACGGTTTATGAGTTAAGTTTCATTAATGATGCTACGATGATGTTTCACCACCAAATTATCCTATCTTTTAAACTTCTGAAGCTTACACAAAATGCACCTTTACCATTCAAGGGATGTATGTCACGCAAATGCAGGGATGTAGATCATTCTTTTAGAGCCTACTGAATGAAAAACTGCCTTATAGTTTAGCTCCCTAATTCATAAAACATACGAAGCATGCTTCCAGGTTCAAACATACATGATATGTGCCAACGAGGATAACTAGCACCTCAAACAGACTACCTCATGCCCATCACTACTCTACACTACGTGCACATTCAACCACAAACAACATACTATCACTTTTTCAGTATTCCTTTTATTGAATAAGGTAAAAGAAAGGAAGTTGGAGTGCTGCACTTCTTTTATCAGTATTGTTTGAGTACTAAACCTGAAATTTCTGAACTAAGAGAGACAGCATACCAAATCTATTTGTACGAATTATGTGGATTCTAGTTATAACATTGACGCAAAATGCATACATTCGAACCACATGATGCAACTAATCATTATAAAAAGGAAGTTTAACAACTAGGTCCATTGAGATGCATGATAAATGCAGATCCTATGCTAAAAGAAAAAGTTAAGTTGCATTACCTATCAGATGTTACAAGAATAACTGGAAGACATCTCTCATTTGCACCCAAGGCTATCATTCTCCATATCAGACTATCGTGATACATGGACCCACAGACAGTAGAATCATCCTTCAGTATTGCATTCTTTAGAACTTCAATATTGTTTATCACCAGCTTCGGCTACTCATTTTGACATGTCCAACAAAGAAAACATCAATATTATATAAAGCACAAGACACAAGCTAAGTCAAAATGAAGACCATTTAACTCTGGGTCGTGTTTCAGGGACTTTTTACTGTGAGATCACAGGGTAAAGAACATGCTTATTAGACACATACCACTTTTAGCTCCCTACTACTACTTCTCATCAGTAAATAAAAATTAGAAGCTTTTTTCATGAATCCAATCTTAGGTTCAAGCAAGGGGTTCAATTGAATACCCTTCACCGGAAAATTATACTGCAGAAATAGACAAAAATTCATTTTTTTGTTTATATATAAACTGTCAGAAAATGTTCGAGTGTAATGGCAAAGGGGATTTAAAAATTGCTTTAGGTCACAAGTTTAAATCCTAGGTGTGACATTCTAGTATTTTCTTGAATCCCCTTATATGAAATCCAGGGCTCCGCCACTGCCAACTTCATTTGGATTACCTGAAAATAATCTATTTCAGCGGCGGATGAAAGGAGTTCCAATAACAAACAGGGCCAATCCGTGGCTGAATTGGCCAAAGACCTCGAAAACCCACCAGTCTGATTCAAATGCTTGATCGCATTAGCTCTCCACTTTTGCTGCACACTTATAACCTCTTTAGCCAAATTCAAAGCCGACATTGCTTCCTTATAATACGTCTGTTCCTCCAAACTCAACCCAGAGCTCTCTTGGGCATTTAATCGAACACTTGATGCAAAAACTGCCCTTTCCCATAAATTCAACACCGAACTATTCCTAATCGAAACAGCCTTCCTGGAGTTAGAAACACTGCCATTTAGGATCTGTTTAAGGGCTGTATTAAGTCCATGCCATTTACTCAAAACAGTGAAAATTTGATGAGAGCTTATAGTTCCAAGCTTAATGCCCTTTTGGGCCATTGATTCGAGGCAACATTCGAGTCGAGCCGTAAGAGAGGGCAGTAAAGGAGGTGGGCAATTGGACCAAGAAGACCAAGGAAATGATTGGCCGTGAATTGGGTGATGATCTTTAATGGATTCTGCAAAGTCCACGTAGCCTGTTACATGAGGGCCACTGTTCCATTTACCCATAAGACCTGTAAAACACAAATGTATAAACACACAGAAAAAAACGATGAGTAATTCATGTTTGCGTAATTTGATGATGCTTACGTTCGAGGATTAGAGTGGTTTTGCCGACGCCTCGAGGGCCGTGAAGAATAAGGGGTTGAGGGACACGGTGGTGTTGAGCGTGGTTGTTGAGGACGGTTTCGAGGAGGGGCCGTGGGATTATTTTCCATGCCTTTTTCACCATTTTTGCTGTACTCAAGTTGAGAATGTAATGAGAGTTTCTTCAGGGAGCAGAAGACTAGTAAAGTGTAAGCAGTGTTCTTCACAGACGACAGGGAAATTGGAAGTAAAATGAAATTTCTATTTCTATAGAGTAAACATAAAGGCTAAAATTAAATATTTTTGTTCGAGAACGGAAGTTATTTTGCATGTTGATGGTATGATTTAACTCAATTAACACATTATGTCATGCTCAATCAAAATTAACACATGTTGTGTTTTTGAAGTATTTGAGAAAATATATTTATATTCTTAATATATACGGTGAAAAAAGCTGACGAGATAGTCATAAAATAATTAAAACTCAAACAAAATATAAAAAACCACTAATACACCTAACCCTACCCGTTAAAGTAAAAACTCACCCAAAAATAAATTATTTTCTATGTTCCTCGTCCTTGCTGAAAATACCATTTTAGATACATCAGTAGAAACTAGAACAATTAAGCATATCACGAGCAATTACGTCAACTAAGAAAAAGGCAAAGGTCTAAATATGCCCTTGTACTATATGAAATTGAGCATATTTGCCTTTTATTAATACTTTAGTTCAAATATGCTCAATTTCGTATAGTACAAGGGCATATTTGGACCTTTTCCGTAAGAAAAATTATCTTGACTTTCTCTCATTATTCAAGTCCATGGCACGTATTGTCCGTTTTGGGCCAAGACCCGCATGAATTTGTTTTTCGAGTTATGCCACATTGAGCTCCAAAAACACGCATACCATATAAACTTGTGTCATGCCTTATTAAGGTTTTTTTAACTTTTATTTCTCATTCGAATGTGGGATTCGCCTAAGGTGACATATGCAACTCTTCTTCGAAAGCTTACCAAGCTAGAAGTCTGCTTGACCCGCCTTCATCAGTCTGCCCTCCGTCATGGGCATCATATTCATCCTCCCACTCCTTTGGAACTCAGAGTCCTCGCTGAGGTTTGTCCCACCATTGTACTGAGGGAGATCCCAAGCCAATGGCACGTATTATCCGCTTTGGGCCTAGGTTCGCACGGATTTATCTTTCGGGCTACACCACTTCAAGCCCCAAAGCGCGCGTGACATGTGAACTTGTGTCGTGTCTTATAAAGCTCTTTTGTTTACTCTCCCATCCTGACGTAGGATTCGCTTAAAGTGACATGTGTACCCTTTCTTCAAAAGTTTGTCAGCTTAGAAGCATGTCAGTCCTGATTGACTCGGCCTCCGTTATGGACATCACACTTTCTATCAACCATGATAAAATATAAATATTATATTCAATCTAAACTATATTAATACTTTCTGTAATTAAAAATTAAGTAATTTAATTTACACACAAATTTTTACTTCATTCTCGACCCCAACTTAATAAAAAGTCAAAGCAGAAGACACAAAAATCAAATAACTTTTCCCAACATATAACAAATGCGAAAATAAAGCCAAGATTGAGTAATTTTATTTCTAATTAGAGAATATGAATTACAATACAAATTGAAGATTACTCCTTTTCGGGTGAATTTTTACTTTAACGAATCGGGTTAGGTGTATGGGATTTTTTTATGTTTTATTTAAGTCTTAATTATTTTATGTAATCCAAAAATATAAAAAAATTATGTGGACTATCACATCAGTCTTTTGGTCTAAAAGACCAAAAAGATTAAAAATTCTAGTTGAGCGATCATGCTAGGGCAATGGGAATAATTGAGTGATTTTTTTCTTACAATGAAAGAAAAATAATTTTATTCTATAATTTCATATAGTTGAATGATCATCTGAATAATGGACCAATTTCAATCCCATCTCACTTAAGAAAAGAGTTAATATCATAAGCCCCTTAAATTGTCACACTTTTATCAGTTTTCTACTTTAACTATTTGGTGTCTCCAAAATTTCCCTGAACTATATTGCCCTTTATATTTAAACCCCTTCGTTACTTACCTGGCATAACATGTATAATAACTCGCTCGGGAGGGTGTGACACCTGAAAAAGGCCATCAAATTGCCCACATAACAGAATGTAATGGCTAATTAGCCTAACCTTCTTTCAATTTTATTTTATTTTTTAATACTTTCCTTATTTCTTTTATATCTACCTCTCTCCCTTAATTTTTCACCATTATTTCTTATTTTTCTTTATTTTTCACTTTTTTCTTATTATTATTATTTTTTACTTTTTTACTTGAGTCCTCCATATGGTTTCCTTTGAAAACTTTTCTCCGTCTCTCGTTTCCTCTAAAATAATTTATTCTCTTTCTTATTTTAGTCTTCTTTTTACGCATATTGCTGACAAAAACTCATTTAAATATTCTTATTAAACACAATACTTTGCAAAGAATAAAGTTGAATATCTTGAATCTTTTTTCGAAAAAGGGTTAAAAAAAAATACCCCTTTACTATTTGAAAATATTTATTTAAATCCTCTGTTATACTATTGGTCGATCAGAGCCTCCGACGTTATAAAACTTGTACAAAAATACTCATCTATCGTTAGGACCCTCCACCATGGCAACATTATCCCACGCGGCCTTACATAACACTAAGGTGACACCGCGCGGCATGCCACCTCATTGCACCTATCCCATCTTATCCCCTCCCCTACTTCTTCAACCCCCACCTCCGTCTTCACTCAACCATCATTCTTTCACCTTCTTCTTGAGCGAAGATTTGCAGAAAAAGAATGTCTCAATAGATGCCTTAAACATGGAGGTAGGTTATGTTAGTAATCTGTATTAACTCTATATTATAAAACAATAAATTTTCTGTAACAATAAACAGAAATAGGAAAAACAGAAGTAAAGCAGAAATAAAAATAATCAGAAACAGAATTTGAAAATATATTTTGGAACAAAATCGAGCCCACTAAATGCACAGTGTGTCCTTAAGAAAATTATTTCCTTCAAGTACCTGAGGTGATGGAATATTATCCTCCCAGGATAGAACGATTTAACTCACCAGAGTATCGGTACCTAAAACGCTGGTGAACTGCGAACCACTTAATGGTTGTAAATCACACTGAAATTTATTTGTGTAGAAAAAGGAGAAGAAGCTCAGAAAATTTCGTAAGAAAAAATTTTGGGATCAAGGCGTATTTATAGCCATTTTTTGCCACTGTTTCTGAAATTCTGCAACCTTTCAGAAACGACCATGGCTGTTGAAACAGGCGGAAACGTATAAAATATTTCAGAAAAAGAACATAAAATTATTCGAAAAAGGAAACAAACCGGGTCGCGTCGCGTACGGGTCCTGGGTTATTCCGGGTTGACTTTTAATAATTAATTAAATAATTTCAAACGATCTTTGACCAAATCCGAATTAGAATCCGAAGCCGAAACCAAAACCAAAACCAAAGCCGAGCCGAGTGAGTGACGACGGTGACGACACGATACTTAACTTCTTTCCAACCCATTTAACACCAAGAGAAATGCATTTTTAACATAAGCACATTTCCTTTCTTTCCACTACCAATGACGGATAATTGCTCTTTCCAAAGCATAAGGGAACAACTCACTTTCTCTTCATATTTCTTCCCTCCATTTCCCATTCACCAACTTCCAATCCCAACAATCCCCCACATGAATGGGGAATGGCTATAAGACAAAAGAATGCACAGACGAGTGTGTAATTTACAAGCAAGGATTAATTGCATCTGGATAAGTAGGTTTCCCTTTGAAATTTCTGTAGTAAACTTATATCGAAGATACTCGGTCAATCGGTGATTTGACATCTTTGAACTATAGAGCTTTGTTGTACACCTAGACAACATAAGTCACGTAATCAACCCTTAACTATCTATGGTTCTCACTGTTGTGTTCGTTTCAGCCATGAACACCGCCTGGTTTAATGAGTGCTTAGTGTCACGACACAAACTGATTGGCCGTGACGAATGCCTGAGTGCTACTTATTGAACACCCCTAAGCATATGTCTAAGATATAAATATTAAATAAGTGTAGGTCATGCCTAACGTCTGAAAATAAACTACTGATTCATATGAACGACATACGTAGGAAAATATGCCCAAAAAAACACACACACACATGTATAAATGGATGCAATGCATAATGAAGTAAGTCAATAATATCTCTCGGAATGTCATGAGACCCATGAATAGACAATATGAAAGTAGGACATATGGGGAATCCAGAACATAGGAACCCCTAGTACTTCTATGAATAGAGTCATTTATGAAAATTCAGCATTTTGTATCATATGGATCATGACAAAAGGAAAGAATAGATAGCCTTAACATACATCAAGTCATCAATGCAACTCAATAACAAGCTTATGACAACTAGCGCGCCAACCCTATAACAAAGAAATACGTGTACAACTTAGATGGTTGTGGTATATCACGTATCTCAAATGATAACTCGATTCTAAAATAAAACGGGAAGCATTTCCCCTGATTTCACTGCTCCCTCAAGCCTACTATAGGCGATATACAAACATAATACAATCAGCAACTCAAAAATAACCCAACTACAATTCTAGACCTTCAATACAACAAAAACCCCAAATATACCATAACATACCCAATCAATAAGTTATCAATTAGCCTGAAATTGCAACAACGAGCGACCAGCCTACTACCCTATCACATGTGGAGTTTCTCCATGCCTTTCATACTTCCAAACTCCATAAATCAGTAGCACAATAGGCCAACACGAGTGGACTACAAAACAGTCCACTAAAAGTGAAATAAATCGAACTCACGGCTTCTGATCACCGTCCCGTGAGATCTAAATATTAGGAAACTAATTTATCAACCTTCTTTGATATTTAAAGACTTAAATACAGATATTATACATTTCTTAACTATGAAGTACCTTACAAAACTCGAACTACAAAGAAAAAATAGAGGCAATCTAATGATACTTACGTCGTAGGGATCGTTCTGATGTTGTCGCTTCTCGAATTTGTACCCGGATGTTAGTATTATTTGAAACACTATTAGAGAGATCGATGATAGGTTTTATGGTATTCTCTAGTCGGGTTCTATGTAAAAATGAAGAGAGAGACGAGTTAAGACCTATATATCAACTTTTGAAAAGTCAAAGAGGTGCTAGCTTGGCGCCCTCTCATTAGCCCATCTTCCGATACTTATATCTTTTTATCCGGATGCCGTATGAATGAATGGTGAGAGTTGGAAACTACATTCCAAGACCTTCAATTTGGTATATAATATGTCCCAAAATGACCCCATATAGTACACGAAATTTATTTCTCAAAAAGCTTTGTTACAAGGTAAATCCTTAGTCGATTTTTCCGCAACTTAAATCCGAGTTTTCTCAAAATTTATATTTTCTATCCAAACATCATATATAGACATATTATGACTTTAAACTCATTTAAATCATGACTAACAAGTCTCATATTCATTATACATCACCTTGGGACACACAGGGTGTAACAATTTTCCCTCCCTTAGAAACATTCGTCCTCGAATGTTAAACTCCCGGAGATCTATAGAAATTTTTGGCAGAGTCTCCTCTATAACGGTACTACTACCAACTTTTCAGACAGAAAACCCAACAACACAAAGACACATAGGGCCATAATCATCAGTAACACCAATGGCCTCACATGACCAATGACAATAACTAACATAAGAATCAAGTACCATATACGTACCTAAATGTTGTGATGTCTCAGTCCGATCCCCCCTCCGGAAGCAGAAACGAGTGAGGATACCTAGACTTCATGTCTTATTCAGCTTCCCAAGTCATCTTCTCCACATTCTTGTTCCTCCAAAGTACTTTAACTGAAGCTACGTCCTTAGTTCTCAATCTCTGAACTTGTCTATCTAGTATAGCAATGGGAGCTTCCTCATATGATAGCTGCTCTGTGACCTGAACATCGTCAACTGGAACGACTCTAGAAGGATCTCCAATACACTTGCGGAGCATAGACACATGAAAAACTAGATGTACCGACTCCAAGTTGGAAGGCAAGTCTAACTCATATGCTACTTAGCCTACTTTGCGTATGATCTTATAAGGTCCAATGTACCGAGGGCTAAGCTTTCCTTTCTTACCAAATCTCATAACGCCTTTCATAGGTGATACCTTTAGGAATACCCAGTCATCTACCTTAAACANCTTTCTTTTCTTACCGAATCTCATAACGTCTTTCATCGGTGATACCTTTAGGAATACCCAGTCATCTACCTGAAACTCTAAGTCTCGTCATAGATTATCTGCATATGACTTCTGACGACTCTGAGCTGCTAATAGCCTTTCCCGTATAAGCTTAATCTTCTCAACTGCCTGTTGTACCAACTCTGGTCCTACTAACTTAGTTTCCCCAACATCGAACCATCCGATATGTGACCTACACTTCCATCCATAAAGTGCTTCATATGGAGCCATCTGGATGCTTGAATGATAGCTATTATTATATGCGAATTCAATAAGTGGAAGATGATCATCCCAGCAACCTCTAAAGTTCCATCATACAAGCCCGTAGCATAACCTTCAGTGTCGGAATAGTACGCTCTGCCTGACCATATGTTTGGGATGAAATGTTGTACTTAGACTTACTTGAGTCCCCAATCCTTTTTGGAAGGACCTCTAGAAATTAGCTGTAAACTGAGCACCTCTATCTGAGATAATAGATATAGGGACACCATAAAGTCGTATTATCTCCTTAATGTAAAGCCTTGCATAATCCTCTGCTGAATACGTAGTCCTGACAGGCAGAAAATGGGCTGATTTTGTAAGTCTATCAATAATAACCCATATAGAATCAAACTTACGTTGGGTACGACGTAAGCCTATGATGAAATCCATATTAAACACTTCCCATTTCCAAGTCGGAATCTCTATAGCCTACAATAATCAACCGGGTTTCTGATGCTCAATCTTAACCTACTGACAATTAGGGCACTGAGCAACAAACTCGGCTATATCCTTCTTCATTCCGTCCCACATGTATATTCCCATGATATCATGATACATCTTCGTCACTCCTGGATGAATAGAATAACGAAAATAATGAGCTTCTCCCATAACCTGCTGGCGCAACCCTGCCACATTAGGAACACATAATCGACCTCGATATCTGATGACTTCATCTCCTGTAATCTCAAATGGTGTCTTCTCCTTTTGAGGGGTTGTATCTCTGTAGTGAGCTAGCACATGATCTTCATACTGGCATTCCTTCACTTTAGTTACTAGAGAGGATGTTGCCGTGTCTTGATTAGTAACTTCGGTATCACTTGAGTCCAGTAATCGAACTCCAAGACTAGCTAGGTGATGAATCTCATGGGCTATCCCACACTTCTCTGGTTGTAAATATGATAGGCTACCCATAGATCTATGGCTGAGGGCGTCGGCTTGTACATTCGTCTTCCCCAGATGGTATAAAATATCAACGTCATAGTCTTTCAGTAGCTCCAACCATCTCCTTTGGGGTAAATTCAATTCCTTTTGCTTGAAAATATATTGAAGGCTCTTATGTTCCGTATAGATATCAACATGAATGTTATATAAATAGTGCCTCCACATCTTTAGTGCATGAATCACCGCGGCTAACTCTAAATCGTGGGTCGGGTAATTCTTCTAGTGGTTTCTTAGTTGTCTAGAAGCGTAAGCGACAACCTTACCATGTTGCATCAATAACCCAATCCAACGCCCGAAGCGTCACAATAGATAGCATAACCATCGGTCCCTTCTGGAAGTGTCAGAACCGGTGCTAAACTCAATCTGTCCTTCAATGTCTGAAAACTCCGCTCACAAGCATCTGTCCACTGAAACTTAGTTGCCTTCTGAGTCAACTTTGTCAATAGTGCTGAAAGAGAATAAAAACCCTCTACAAATCTCCTGTAATAACCTGCCAAATCCAGGAAGCTACGAACCTCCATCGGTGTCATGGGTCTAGGCCAAGTCTTCACTGCCTCAATCTTCTGTGTATCAACCCAGATACCCTCGCCTGAAATAATATGTCCAAGGAAAGCTACATAATTCACATTTGGAGAATTTTGTGTACAACTTCCTTTCTTGTAGAACTGTGAGCACAGTATGTAAATGATTTGCATGCTCAACCTCTGAACGAGAATAAACAAAAATATCATCTATAAATACGATGACGAACAGATCTAGAAAGGGTCTGAACACACGGTTCATCAAGTCCATGAATACTACTAGGGTATTGGTCAATCCGAACGACATAACACAAAATTCAAAGTGCCCGTATCTGGTCCTGAATGTTTTCTTCGGAATATCTTTCTCTCTAACCCTTACCTGATGGTACCCTGACCTCAATTCTATCTTCGAGAAGCACCTGACACCCTGCAACTGATCAAATAAATCATCAATCCTCGGGAGCAGGTACTTATTCTTGATCGTCGCCTTATTCAACTGTCTGTAATCAATACACATCCGCAAGGAATCATCTTTCTTTCTCACAAATAACACATGTGCTCCCCACGGTGATGTATTGGGTTTGATAAAGCCTTTTTTTAACTCTCTCAGCTCTGCATGTGCCATTCTATAAGGAGGAATAGATATCAGCTGAGTATCTGGTAATGTATCAATAACAAACTCAATCTCCCTCTCTAGCGGAAGGCCTGGAAGCTCATCGGGAAACTCATTAACCACCAGGATAGATTGAAGGGTCGGTGACTCTGCTTTCACATCCTGTACCCAAACTAAGTGATCAATATAACCCTTTCTAATCATCTTCCTTGCCTTGAGATAGGAAATAAACCTACCTCTTGGAGATGCAGTATTGCCTTTCCACTCAAGAATTGGCTCCGCTGGAAACTGGAACCGAACCATCTTTGATCTACAATCAATGTTAGCATAACAAGAAGCCAACCAATCCATACCCATTATAACATCAAATTCTACCATATCTAGCTCAATTAGGTCTGCTACTGTAGAACGACTAAGAACTACTACTATACAATCTTTATATACCCGTCTAGCTATCACTAGATCCCCAACAGGTGTAGACACCTCAAAAGGTTTAATTAACTCAGGTTTTATCCCAAACTTGCTAACAACCAATGGAGTGACATACGATAAGGTGGAACCTGGATCAATTAATGCATATACATCATATGAGGAGACTGATAATATACCTGTAACAACATCAGGTGACGACTCCTGATCCTATCGATCCGCTAATGTATAAATGCGGTTCTGAGGACCGCTCGAGCTAGATACTCTACTTCTGCCTCTACCATGACCGGCTGGTGCCTGTGAACCTTGCTGATAGAATATAAGGGTCCGCCAAACTCTATAGAGAACCAGGTTCTCTATCAGTTCCCACAGATATAAGTTCACACAGAAACTACGCACACTGCAGTAGGTAAATGACAAGAGGAATTTTACGTGGAAAATTCCCAGCTCAACGGGATAAAAAAACCATGACCTACCCTTGTAGGATTTCAACTTCACTATTGAGCAACTTTCAGGTTATAACCTATGTAACCTAGGAATTAACCTCTTAATCCCTCACTAACTTGTAACAACTCAATTACAAGCCACTTTGTAATAACTCTATTACAAAGACTCAATCCCTCACTCACTTGTAATATACCTATTACAAGCTACTTTGCAATATACCTATTGCAAAGACTTCAACACATGACTAACTCTAGCCACGATACAAACACTGAAATTTATGGTTTACAAAGGTTTCCCACACAATGCTTCTAACTAAGGTAAGTGGGAATTACAAGTAAAGAACTTTAACAAAGGTGCAACACAACTAAGGACATGTGATGAATCAATGCTGGAAACTGCTCCTTTGTTATGTTGCTCTTTGTTCTTGACACCTTGAAGGTTACTTGCATGTTGGCAATACACTTAAGAGAGAGCTTGATAGATTCTGAAGTATGCCTATGTTGTTTTGCCTTCCCTTCATGTTAATATAGCATAAGTGACCTCACTTTAATGATGTAAGCATGTTTGGTACAAAGGCATTCCCCATAAAGTTGACTGCTTCACTGTTTACACTGTTGCGTGTGTGCATAGGAATAGTTGCAGTCACTTTACAGTTGTGGGGAGTTGACTGGTACTTTCAGCAAGGGAACTGGTAGCGACCTGTTCCCTTTGCTGTTCCTTTGACTCGGAAGAGTTGAACTGTGTCCCCAACTGGAGACTTGTTGACTTGTACAGTCACCTCGGGAACTGGTAGCTATTTGTTCCCTTTGCTGTTCCTTTGACTCTCAAGAGTTGAACTGTGTCCCCAACTGGAGACTTGTTGATCTTTAAGTTCTTGAGGATGTGTATCTTGTTCCTTATCTAGTTCTTGACAGTAAGTTTATTAGATCATCAAAACGTAAAAGGGATACACATGTAACCTATCAATTTCCCCCCTATTGATATTGACAAACTTATAATTCAAGTTCCCCCTAAGAACTAGAGTGAACTGTATTTCCCCTGAATCTGTTCCTCATCTTTGTTCCCTATCTTGTTCCTCCTCAATTATTTTCCCCCTTTTGGTATCATAAAAAGATCAGTAGCAAGCAATAAACAAGAAGAAGTCTAGCCTGGTTAACTCATGCCACATGTGTGCACACAATCATGACTAAAAACAGAGCAGAAGAACAACGTATGCACAACAAAAGGACGAGAGATTTATTAATTTTGGAAATAAACAGGGAGCAGTTCCACTGATACACAATCACCACAAAATGAAAACAACAAAAAGGTACCAATCATCAAACTATCCAAACACAGGAAACAAAAATAACTTGAACTTGAACTTGACACCGGAAAAGGAATGACTCTAAGGAGCACTGAAAGGGAAAGGCTTAGATGAAGAGGCAAGGGTGTTAAGAAGGATGTCCATTAGAGCATTAGCTGACATTTGCTCATTGAGCAGTTTCTCCTTCAAGTCCTCAACCTGTTTCCTAAGGTCGGCATTCTCTTTGGTCAAACAGGCAACCTCTGTGCTGTGAGAGATGCTGGAACCAGGTGCCTCCTGAAGCTGACTTAGCTGACCCTCAAGAATGGCATTCCTTGCCTTCAACTTCCTAATCTCATCAGTGGCACTGTTTTGGGCGTTGATCAACTGGGAAATAGTAGAAGTGCTGCCACCCCCTCCAACATTATCAATGCACTCACATTCCACGAGGGTGGTCTTGGAAAAGGTTTGCTTACAAGTACCCACTTTAGTTATTCCCAAAGGGACTTTGAAGAATTCAAAAACCTTAGTGAGGTGGAACCCGTAAGGCAGCCCATGATTACCATCCTTGAACTCTGCCACCTTCTGCATGTGTTCTATCATGATGCTAGGCAGGTTGATAGTTGTGTAGCCATCCAGTGCTTCCATAAGAACCGGGTCTGCTCGATATGTAATTGACCTTCTCTCAGCACGAGGGAGCACGACCTTGTTCACTAACTCAAACAACAATTGGTACATTGGAAGGATGGACTTCTTGTGTACCTGTTCCCCTTGCTGACTTGCCTTATCCTTCACAATAGCATTTCTAAAGTTTGAATAATAAGAGCCTTGAGTAGAAGACAACCCCTCAGTAGGCACACCCAGAATAGATGCCAACACAACAGAGTCCATCACAAAATCAACCCCATTCACTATCATGCAAATATGATCATCCTTATCTGTGAAGAAGTCAACATAGAAACTGCGCACTTCTTCCTCATAAACTCTGGGACTGTCACTTGTGAACAGGTGTTTCCACTATTGGAATTCACAGATCTCCACCAATTGGCGCATGCCAGCCATGTCCAGAATATCAGGGGCAAAAGTTCTGCCCCAAAGCACCTTCTGTTTCCTCAGATTTTCCCTTCCAACATCCTTGGTCACACTGACCTTGACCTTTTTCAAGGAACTAGGTCCCTTACTTGCACTATCCTTCCTCTTCACAAATTTCTTTACACTGTTTCTTTTCTCAACAGTTTTCCCAGACACCTTCTCAGACACGTTCTTACCAGACCCCTTAGCCACTTTTTCTCCAGAATTTTGAACCGCAGGTTTCTTGGAGGATTTACGGATTAAGGGACTGGGTTCCTTATCCACCTCGTCATCAATGTACACAACAAGAGCTGCAGGCACCACCTCTTCATGTACTAACTTTTCACCCTTCACTAACCTTCTCTTCTTCTTTTCTTTCTTGTTTTTCTTTAGAGTTGACTCAAGAACCTCCTTCTGTTGCAGCCTAGTAGTAGGTATTTTTGGAGTGGGTAGTTTAGGAGATGACATGCTATTCCTAGCACTAATAAAGTTTGCAAGAGCCACATTATCATAGTCTTCTTCACTACCGTCATTCTCCTCCTCAGACAGAGATCTCATCTCGGGAGCAACAATGGCCAATGGCTCAGCATAGAAGTGAGGAAAGGGAGTGGGATCAATACTTACCTGGTGTTATTTATAAGAATAGGGAGTTTCACACCAAGTAGGAGCATATGGCTCCTCTTGTGTGAAGGGATCAGGTCCCTCAGTAGTTCCCCAGTAGTACTGTCTGGTGCCAGATTTTCGACAGCCACCAGTTCCCTTCCTTCTTTTAGTAGACAGTCACCTTCCCCCTGAAACCCATTCATTTCAGACACACCTTTATAACCACTATCTACACAACCCTCAGCAGCGATTGACAACATATTCTCTATGGCCTCTTGTTCTTGAAAGCCCAAAGTGAACTCAGAAGACATAGGAAGAGCATTACCTGTAGAATCAGCGACATTTATCAACCCCTGGGGTAGTTCTTGTTGATTCATCATTATTATGACCCACGCCTTGCTGTATCTCAGAACTTTCTTCCACTGGAAGACTATAAATTTCTTGATTTTCTTCTTCCTCAACAGTATCTTATTCATCCATCGTTTTCGGCGAGTCAGAAGTAGAGGTCACAGCCATAAATTTCTTGGGAGTAGAAGTTTTGCAACTCCGATGAGAACCTGTACTCGACCAGCTTGGAGAGGAAGCAGAGGGTGGTTGTGACTCTTGGTTAGGGTTTGGACTAGTCGGAGTGGGGATTATGGGCTCTATCATTGGTACTTCAATATATGAAGACATAGTGGGGACGATGCTTGGAGTATTCTGGGTTTCTTGATTATTAGACATGTTGGAAGATGAGAGTGTTTGGTTAGAAGAATGAAAAAAGGAATTTTGGATTTTTTTATGGGAACAGTTATGAGAGTGACTGTGAGAGGAGTTATTTAATAGGGATGAGGGACCGGTTAGGAATGGGTATCAATTTTGGGCAGTCGGGTCGCTTCAGGTGAGACGCTTGGGTTCAAAAAGCGGGAAAGAGAGAAACTGACAATTTAATAATGTGGCACCATTTCAGCCGTTTAAAAAAAATTATGCATGAGAGTATAGAGGAACTACTAACTTGTGTCAAGGGAACCAGGTTCCCTGACAGATTTTGCAAATATAAGCCTCATCCTTTGACCAATGTGCAATGCATTAGCGACTTGTTTGCTCTATAATCGTCATGCGTTTCTACCTGTAACAGTATAGAGATGAGTTAGACATTGCCAGAAAATACTTTTTAGCTATTTTACCTGTACATTTCTTTCATACCAATCATCGAGGGACCAGGTCCTCAGCTTGACTTTATCAATCCTAGTGTCGTGCGATTCTTTTCAAAGTGCTCTCTTCTCAGTTCTTTGGTGAAGACATCTCAGAATGTTCTTTGTAGCCTTCAGATGAGACTCTTTTGGATTGGATTGAAACCTGGAACAAAGACCACATTGTTCCTCTCAAACTGATGGAGCTCTTCTTGCATAGATGTAATCTAGTCTGCATCTTTCAATGCTTCCTTGATATTCTTGGGATCTATTTGGGAGAGAAAGGTTGAGAAGGCAAGTGGGTTTCTTGTCTTTGACCTGGTTTGAATTTCTGAATCAAGAGGAGTGATTATGTTTTGAAGAGGGTGTGAGCTCGTGTGCTTCCAGTTGGACACCTGAATCTTATTAAGAGGGGATCCAGGTTTTTCTGAATATGATTCTCTCTCTGCATGTGGGGTCCCTTGATCTACATCAGCAACTCTGTTTTCAGCTTCAGTTATTGTGATTGAGGAACCAGGTTCCTCTATGTTAGTTGGAGATTCAGATGTGCCATTGTCATTTGAATCCTTGACCTAACTCATCATGTCAGTTTTTCCATTTGCCATGTCAATGACTTCACCAGGGACAGTTGACCGTTCTCCCTCTTGATCAATCTTATCATGTGAATCCTTCCCACACGAGTGGTGAGATTCATCAAGGATCACATGTATACTTTCCTCAACACATTGCATCACACACCTTATGATCCTTGAAGCTTGAGTTGGGCAGGCCACGAACCATGTCCTTCTTGACAAGCAACGTGAAACTTGCATGACCCAGCCTTCTGTGCCATAGTTCAGCATCATCCTTAACAGCACTCAGACATCTGAGATCACCACTCTTGTTTCCCATGTCACGGATTTGGGAGACACTTAGCAAGTTGTACTTCAACCCATTCACGTAGTACACATTTTCAATTGAGTAAGAAGGAGACTTCCTAATTCTTCCAATTCCCAGAATGTATCCCTTTTGTCATTTACAAAGGATACACTCCCTCCTTGTAGGGCTTTGAGTGAAAGGAAATCATTTATGCTTCCAGTTATGTGCTTCGAGCAACCACTATCCATGTACTATTGTTGGCTGCTCCCTTTCACTGCTCCCTGCACAAAGAAATCAAGGGTTAGACTTAGGAACCCAAACAAGTTTGGGTCCCTTGTAGTGAGGAAAGGGTCGAATTAAACTTCTTTTTGTCCAGGCATGCAATATACGTTTTTTAACGGAGGGACCAGGTTCCTTAGCAGTAGTTACTTTTTTAACAAACACTTTGTTTTTTTGTTGGGACTGAATTCTAGCCTTAGAATTTTCTTTAAAGTGCCCAGTATTACCACAATGAGTGCAAAGCCAGTTATCAGGTATAATAACATACTTGCTATGAGGGTTGTAAGGAGTCTTTTCCCTTTGGAACCTTATCCCTTGCTTGTTTCCCCCATTGTTTTTATACAAGGCGGTGATAGCATCAGAAGACCAGGTCCACTTGAGTGATTTTTCTAGATCATTCTTAACTCTGCCTAGATCTTCATGAAGATGTTTGTTTCTCTCAAGTTCGGCGCACAGACTATATTTCACTGATTTTAGCTCATTTTCAAGCCTAAGGTGTGCCTCACTTGCAACTTCCTTTCCCTTTTGGGTGAACTCACGCCTACCTTCACTTTTTAGTTCCTCAATTATTTCCTTTATGTCTACGACTACTACTAATAGGTCATCTCTATCAAGCTCGATGTTTGCAATTCTCTCAATCAAAGTATCTTTTTCCCTTTTTAAACTATCAATGGTCTCTCTTAGATCAACCACAACCACCACCAGATCATCTCTCTCGTGTTCTATTTCTCCTAGTTCCGTGGTTAGCGTATTTTTATCATCAATAAGATTGTGATAAGCATCAATTAAAATATTAGCCAAAGATATAAGCTTCTTTTGAGAATAGGATTTCAAATTTCTTTGAATATCTAGAAAGTTTACCTCATCTTCATCGCTATCTTCCTCATCCTCATCTGAATTAGCCAATAGAGCAAATATGGAATCATATTCAGCTGCTTCACTTTCTACTGCTGTCATGGAGTTGTCACCTTGATCATCATCACCTCCAGATTCGCTGGAGGAGTCTCCCCATGCAGCAAGAGCTTGTTTCACAATATTGTCAGCGACATCTTTTCTCTTGAACTTTTTGTCAGAAACTTGGTTCTTTTTCTCCCATTTGTCTGTGTTGTGCTTGTACTAGTCTTGATTAAGGAGAGGGCAGTCCTTGATGAAGTATCCTGACTTGCCACATTTATGACAGAGGTCATAATTTTTTGGCTCGCTAGAACTTCCCCTTTTTGGAATGCCTCCATTCCTGCGAACCATCTTCTGGAATCTTCTTGTCAAGTAAGCCATATCACCATCCTCACCACTTGAATCATTGTTGTCTGTCTTGAGAACCCAATTCTTCTCCCTTTTGGGTTCTCTTCTTTCATTGTCCTTCTTCTTCTTCATTTCATATGTTTTCAGATTGCCAACAATTTTATCTATGGTCAGCTTCTGCAAATCCTTTGCCTTTGTGATGGCGTTTACCTTACTTTCCCAGGAACCAGATAATACACTAAGAATTTTCCTGACAAGTTTGTTTCTGGGAATAATTTCTCCCAGTGAGTGAAGCTCATGGATGATAGAAGTGAAGCGAGTGTGCATGTCCTTAATAGACTCATCGTCTTTCATCCTGAATAGCTCATACTCAGTGGTTAGCATATCCATCTTCGATTGTTTGACTTGAGTAGTCCTTTTGTGTGCTGTTTGGAGAGCCTCCCAGATCTCATTGGCAGATTGGCAGGCAAAAATCCGGTTATATTCGTCTGGTCCAATACCACAGACGAGGATCTTTTTGGCTCGGAAGTTCTTCTCTATAGCCTTTCTGTCAGAATCGTTGTATTCTTTCCTAGTCTTAGGAACTAACGATTCTGGTTCTCCAATGGTCTTCACAGGAACAAAAGGACCATTGCAGATGACATTCCAAAGTTATGAGTCTTTAGCCATCATAAAATCATGCATCCTGGTCTTCCACCATCCATAGTATTGGCCATTAAATCGTGGTGGTCTGTAGGTTGATTGACCTTCTTCAAAGTTAGGTGGAACAGCCATGAGGATCCTTTCTAGGTGTTAGCCTGATAGAAAGAACCTGCTCTGATACCAATTGATAGAATATAAGGGTCCACCAAGCTCTATAGAAAACCAGGTTCTCTATCAATTCGTACAGATATAAGTTCGCACAGAAACCACGCACACTGCAGTAGATAAATGACAAGAGGAATTTTACGTGGAAAATTCCCAACTCAACGGGATAAAAAACCATGACCTACCCTTGTAGAATTTCAACTTCACTACTGAACAACTTTCAGATTACAACCTATGTAACCTAGGAATTAACCTCTTAATCCCTCACTAACTTGTAACAACTCTATTACAAGCCACTTTGTAATAACTCTATTACAAAGACTTAATCCCTCACTAACTTGTAATACACCTATTACAAGCCGCTTTGCAATATACGTATTACAAAAATTTCAACACATGATTAACTCTAGCCACGACACAAACACTGAAGTTTATGGTTTATAAAGGTTTCCCACACAATGCTTCTAACTAAGCTAAGTGGGAATTACAAGTAAAGAACTTTAACAAAGGTGCAACACAACTAAGGACATGTGATGACTCAATGCTGGAAACTGGTCCTTCGTTATGTTGCTCTTTGTTCTTGATGCCTTGAAGGTCACTTACAGGTTGGCAATACACTTGAGAGAGAGCTTGATAGATTCTGAAGTATGCCTATGTTGTTTTGCCTTTCCTTCATGTTAATATAGCATAAATGACCTCACTTGAATGATGTAATCATGTTTGGTACAAAGGCATTCTCCATAAAGTTGACTGCTGTACTGTTTACACTGTTGTGAGTGTGCAAAGGAATAATTGCAGTCACTTTACAACTGTGGGAAGTTGATTGGTACTGTCAGCAAGGGAACTGGTAGCGACCTGTTCCCTCTGCTGTTCCTTTGACTCGGAAGAGTTGAACTGTATCCCCAACTAGAGACTTGTTGACTTGTACAGTCACCTCGGGAACTGATAGCTATTTATTCCCTTTGATATTCCTTTGACTCTAAAGAGTTGAACTGTGTCCCCAACTGGAGACTTGTTGATCTTTAAGTTCTTGAGGATGTGTATCAGGTTCCTTATCTGGTTCTTGACAGTAAGTTTGTTAGATCATCAAAACATAACAGGGATACACATGTAACCTATCACTTGCCCTGAGGGGCGTACTGATGATGACGAACCAACTACAGATCCCGCTGGCTGAACTATACCTACACCACCTCCCATCGGACAATCTCTCATAACGTGGTCTGGATAACCACAAGTATAACAAACACCCAACCCCACGAGGCACTGCCTGACACGCTGCTTACCACATTGAGCACATCGTGGAGAGGGTGGCCTCTTCTGACTTGACTCATCCCTATACTGAGAACTAGAGGCCTTGGAACTCTGACTGGGCCCTGGATAGGTGGAACGATCAAATCTCTTACCTTCAAACTGAGGGGGTGCACTAGCCGATGGTTGGGCTGGATACCTACTGTCTCTGACCACCTCGAAACTCACCAGAAAGACCTGAAAATCTTGCTCTCTTACTCTGGACCCTATCATGCTCACAATAGGCCCTCTGCTTTTGCTTACGCTCCTCTACACCCTAAGCGTATGCCTGAATACGAGAAATATCTATGCCTAGCTGGAGTGAGATGACATACAGTCATTAAGCAGGTACGACTCCAACCCCATCACGAACTGATGAACTCGATCCTCTATCTTAGCTACAATAGTGGGAGCATACCTAGACAAAGAATCAAACTGAAAGTTGTACTCCTGAACACTCAAATTACCCTGCAGAAGGGTAAAGAACCTATCAACTCTAGCCCGTCTAAGCTCTGGGGCAAATAATGACTAAGAAAAGCCTTTGTAAACTCCTGCCATACTACTGGAAGGGCATCCTCACCTCTGGACAACTCCTAAGACTCGTACCAATTAACTGCAACATCTCGAAGTCTATAGGAAGCTAGCTCAACTGACTCGGTCGCAATGGCCTTCATTACCCTTAAAGTCCTCTGCATCATATAGATAAATACCTGAGGGTCCTCGTTTGGATCTGCTCCAGTGAATATCGGAGGGTCCGAATTAATAAAATCACGAACACTCGTAATGATGGCCCTATCTGCATGACCAATACCTACCTCCTGGCGCCGAGTCTATGCGACCACTAATCGAGTCAATAGCTGAATAACATCTCTCATCTCCTGACCTGGTATATCTGGTTGAGGAGTTGGGGTTACTAGGGCTGGCGCTGGAGCCGGTGCACCTCGAATCTCCTCCGGAGAGGGTAGGGTATGTGAAGTCTGAGATGGAGTCTCACTATGTGACTCTCCCTGAGCCCTAGTAACTCATGGCGCTCGACTTGAAGTCACATCATCCACGGACTTGCCCTTCTGAGCTGTTGTAGCCTTCTTGGGCATCGCTGAAACATAACATAACGTTAGGAAAATAAATTCTTATATCGTACGATCTAAGATAAGAAGGGGAGGTAACATCCTATATGTCCTTCAACGTCCTGTTTATAAGTGTGGTACACAACACACTCATAAACAAGACTCTACTAGACACGGTCTATAGACAACCCTAGGATGGAACTGCTCTGATACCACTTTTGTCATGACCCAAATCGATGAGCTGTGACGAGTGCCCAAGTGCTACCTATCGAATACCCATAAACATATGTCTAAGATACAAACATAAAATAAGTGTAGGTCATGCCTAACGTCTGGAAATAAACTACTGATTCATATGAACAACATACGTGAGAAAATATACCCAAACGACATACACGCACACACACACACACACACACACACATATATATATATATATATATAGCCAACAAGGCCACATACTATCCAACTATACATGACTGTCTACAAACCTCTAACAGAGTGTACAACTGTATAGAGGACAGGATTGGGCCCCATCATGCCCATATGTGTACAAAAGTATCATACCAAAACTCCATAGCAGCTCTGAATCAAATGGAGCACACCAACTCTCGCTGAGCAAGGATCCTAATATGGGGGACCGTCAGCCTGTCTACCTGCACCTGCGGGCATGAAACGCAGGCCCCCGGGCAATAAGGGCGTCAATACGAATAATGTACCGAGTATGTAAGGCATAAAAATTAGTATATAACAGACATGAAAGAAACATATAGTAAAGGACTCAACCTGTAAGTCTGAATAGATCTGTGAATCATGAAACATTTATAATGTCATGCATATGCGCATAAATGTCATATCATGCATAGGTATATGCGTACATAACATCATCAAGCCTCTAAGGGCATCCCATCATATCATCTCAGCCTCTGTAGGCGAAATCATAAATGTATACTAGTTGATCAGGTGGTGGTGTGTATATAATACCATAACCTTTCTTCATACCCCATATACATATACTATACGCGTATATAACTCCATCTGTCATGGGTCAGTATACATGTATAAATGGATGCAATGCATAATGAAGTAAGTCAATAATATCTTTCGGAATATCATGAGACCCATGAACAGACAATATAAAAGTAGGACATATGGGGAATCTAGAACATAGGAACCCCTAGTACTTCTATGAATAAAGTCATTTATGAACGTTCAACGTTTGTACATTTCGTTTGTATCATATGGATCATGCCAAAAGGAAAGAATGAATAGCCTTAGCATACCTCAAGTCGTCAATGCAACTCAACAACAAGTTTATGACAACTAGCATGCCAACCCTATAACAAAGAAATATGTGTACAACTTAGATGGCGGTGGTATATCACGTATCTCAAATGATAACTTGATTCTAAAATAAAACGGGCAGCATTTCCCCTGATTTCACTACTCCCTCAAGCCTACTATAGGCGAGATACAAACACAATACAATCAGCAACTCAAAAATAACCCAACTAAAATTCTAGACCTTCAATACAACAAAAACCCCAAATATACCATAACATACCCAATTAATAAGTTATCAATTAGCCTGAAATTGCAACGACGAGTGACCAGCCTACTATCCTACCACATGTGGAGTTTCTCCATGCCCTTCATACTTCCAAACTCCATAAATCAGTAGCATAATAGGCCAACACGAGTGGACTACAAAACAGTCCACTAAAAGTGAAATAAATCGAACTCACGGCTTCCGATCACCATCCCGTGAGTTCTAAATATTAGGAAACTAATTTATCAACATTCCTTGATATTTAAACAATTAAATACAGAAATTAGATGTTTCTTAACTATGAAGTACCTTACAAAACTCGAACTACAAAGAAAAAAGAGAGGCGGTCTAATGATACTTACGTTGTAGGGATCGTTCTGATGTTATTGCTTCTCGATTTCCTACCCGGGATGTTAGTATTCTTTGAAACACTATAAGAGAGCTCAAGGATATGTTTTATGGTATTCTCTGATTGGGTTCTATGTAAAAATGAAGAGAGGGACGAGTTAAGACCTATATATCAACTTTTGAAAAGTCAAAGAGGTGCTAGCTTGGTACCCTCTCATTGGCCTATCTTCTGACGCTTATATCTTTTTATTCGGATGTCGTATGAACAAACGGTTAAGAGCGTTGGAAACTAAATTCCAAGATCTTCAATTTGGTATATAATATCTCCCAAAATGCCTCATATAGCATGCTAAAGTTATTTCTCAAAAAGCTCTGTTACAAGGCAAATCCTTAGTCGATTTTTCCGCAACTTAAATTCGATTTTTTCCAAACTTTATATTTTCTATACAAACATCATATATAGACATATTAAGACTTTAAACTTATTTAAATAATGATTAATAAGTCTCATATTTATTATACGTCACCTTGGGTTGCACAGGGTGTAACATTTAGAGAATGGGTCTTTACTTTCTTTCCCCTTTAAACGGATTACACTTCACACTCACATAGGTGATTTCTAAACGTGTAGTCCTTTAGACACACTATATGGCCATTTTCTTATAGACTTAGCAAATCATTAAGAAACTTTAAGCTTTATTGACTCATCAAAAAACCTTAATGTTTTACCCTAATTTCTAAACATTCTCTTCATCACGAGAATGGGTTGAGTTATTTGACAATGTTGAACCATCATTCATAACTTTGTTTGATATCTTTGAACCTAGC
This sequence comes from Nicotiana otophora, assembly GCA_000715115.1. Classification (NCBI taxonomy): domain Eukaryota; kingdom Viridiplantae; phylum Streptophyta; class Magnoliopsida; order Solanales; family Solanaceae; genus Nicotiana; species Nicotiana otophora. Next base: position 357,232 of record AWOL01S0026187.1, on the reverse strand, counting down.
TCTTGGGATCTCCAGTCTGCTAGGTAGAGTTACCACCATGATGACTTGTCCTAGGCCTTAACCTCATTCCCTTCGATGATCTTTCAACTGCCTCTCTAGATAGGCCTTTTGTAAGTGGATACGACATGTTATTTCTTGACTTCATGTAGTCAATCGTGATAACACCACTAGAGAGTAGTTTTCTAACGATATTGTGTCTGAGTTGTATGTGACGAGATTTTCTGTTATACATAACGCTCCCTGCCCTACCTATTGCTGCTTGACTATCACAATGTATACATATAGGTGCCAAAGGTTTGGGCCAAAATAGAATATCTTCCAAGAAATTTCGGAGCCATCCAGATTCTTCACCGGCCTTGTCTAAAGCTATGAATTCAGATTTCATCGTAGAATGGGCGATGCACATTTGTTTAATTGATTTTCAAGACATTGCTCTACCCCAATTATGAATACATATCCACTTGTGAATTTAACTTCAGATGATCCGGTGATCCAATTTGCATCACTATATCCTCAATCA